>JACXGK010005188.1:0-14559 GCA_016801125.1 Novumbra hubbsi | reverse complement strand
TGAAAAAAGTTTGTTTAATATTTTTAATAGAAAATTAAGAATGAAAATATAAACATCAACATAAGTATTGACAGCCTTTGCTCAATACCTGGCTGAAGCACCTTTGGCAGCAATTACAGCCTAAAGTCTTTTTGAGTATGATGCTACAAGCTTGGCACACCTAGTTTTGGACAGTTTCTCCCCTTCTTCTTTGCACAACCTCTCAAGCTCCATCAGGTTGGATGGGGAGCATCGGTGCACAGCCATGGTTAGATCTCTCTAGAGATGTTCAATCGGGTTCAAGTCTGGGGTCTGGCCGGGACACTCAAGGACAATCACAGAGTTGTCCCGAAGCCACTCCTTTGTTATATTGGCTGTGTGCTTAGGGTTGTTGTTCTGTTAGAAGATGAACCTTGTCCCAGTCTGAGGTCCATAGAGCTCTAGCGCAGGTTTCCATCAAGAATGTCTCTGTACATTGCTGCATTCATCTTTCCCTCGATCCTGACTCCGGACATACATGTACATGCGTCTCACTGTATTTAGTATTATAATGTCAATTAATCATGTGGTACTCAGCAACAGGGACAAGACTAAGGGCTTGTTTACATTATATTTTCCCAGACATATCGAAGAACACCTGAGGCGCTAGATTATTATGTGGTCTAAACAGACATCGAGAGCTCGTAGACGCCACCTTCTGAGGTTTGCGTGTGTGAAGACAATTCTTCGTCCCGATCTGCAGCCTCGGCTGAAAGCATCTGGTGGCTTCAGTTCAGCGCACCTTATTCTCCAGTTGGTCGATTCGTGCTGAAGCGCAATCAGCCGTCCTTTCGAGATCATCGGTTCACTGGCTGTGCAAGGTGGATGTGTTGGTGATGGCCTACATTTTTCAGCAAATTCAGCGAATGGCCTCTCAGGCCACAGCCGATGGACAGGTTCCCTGTGTGGTTCCTCTATCATGAGGGCATTAGGAGAAGATCGAGAAGCCCTCAGTCGAGGCTGATCACTGGACTCCTCCCCTCAAAACAGAGTAACGCCACTATTTTAAAGCCACGCCTCCTCATCACGCCTGCCAAACATATTCTGCATGTATCAAAACAGCACAGCTGCCGGCACTCCAGACCGGTCACCCCCAGACAAAATGTGGGCGCATTATGAAACGAAAAACACGACAAAGGAGACCCCAAAATGTTGAGCAACTGTATCAAGCAAGGATACAGCAACTGGCCTTCTCAGTTCCCAAACACTTAAAAGTGATGCAACACAGTGTTAATCATGTGTTAGGGTGCTCAGTAGGCAACACAGTGTTAATCATGTGTTAGGGTGCTCAGTAGGCAGGACACAGGGCACAGAGAGAGAGAAAATAGTCAAAACAACGGCGAGGTTGCAACCGAGACCATAAAGCACAACAAGCATAAACAATCATCCATTAAAGACCATAAGGGCAACTTAAAATGCCTGGAGCTCCCTCCTTGGTCAGGACCTGACTACGACCCTCAATTACATAGATTTGCCTAGAGCACCTCCTCGGTCAGGACCTGACTACGACCCTCAATTACATAGATTTGCCTTGAGCACCTTCGCGGTCAGGACCTGACTACAACCCACAATTACATAGATTTGCCTAGAGCACCTCCTCGGTCAGGACCTGACTACGACCCTCAATTACATAGATTTGCCTAGAGCACCTCCTCGATCAGGACCTGACTACGACCCTCAATTACATAGATTTGCCTAGAGCACCTTCGCGGTCAGGACCTGACAACAACCCTCAATTACATAGATTTGCCTAGAGCACCTTCGCGGTCAGGACCTGACTATGACCCTCAATTACATAGATTTGCCTAGAGCACCTTCGCGGTCAGGACCTGACTACAACCCTCAATTACATAGCGTTGCCTAGAGCACCTCCTCGGTCAGGACCTGACTACGAACTTCAATTACATAGAGTTGCCTAGATAACCTTCGCGGTCAGGACCTGACTACGACCCTCAATTACATAGAGTTGCCTAGAGCACCTTCGCGGTCAGGACCTGACTACGACCCTCAGATGCATAGAGTGGCCTAGAGGCACCTCTGCGATTAGGACCTGACTACGCCCCTCAGGTGCATAGAGTTACCTAGAGGCACCTCTGCGGTCAGGTCCTGACTACAACCTAGAGTTGCCTAGATGTTGTCTTTGTACTATTTTCAAATAAATACATGGATAAATTATTTCATTCTGTTTTTATTAGCATTTTATGCAGCATCCCAACTTTTCTGGAAGCAGGGTTGTAAAACATTATGTCTAATCACTCTGAACATCTGTTGGCCTGTCATTTCCTGCCAGCAGTGACCTATCGCCTGGCACACTAAACATGTTCATCTGCCTTGGGATTCTCATTGATTCAGGCACAATGTAATTAGCGGGCAGATGTGAAACGTCATGCCACCATATCAAAGACTGCCATGTGCCATGTTCTAGTCGGAGCTCAGATATTAGACTGGCCTTGGCTATTTCCGCAGGAGCTACAGGGATATTGATGAAGGGCCTCCTGTCAAGATTCAAGGCTCAGCTTTTGTCCTTGGATAGAGAGTGAAGGAGAAGTAACATGGAATGAGAGAGGGTAGAGACAAACTGCAGCACATCGTCTCGTCCACCTCTGACCTACACACCAAAAGTCACGGGTTTTGGGCCCAAAGCTCCATGCATACATGAATGTGCAGAGCATGTGCATGGAGGTTGAAACCTTTAATAAGCAGTGATCTGACTAAGTTCTTGAAACCACTGCGGAAAGGTGGTTAAATACAACACTACAGATATGTGGTTAGAGTCACTACAGACCGGGGGGGTAAAGTCACTACAGATAGGCGGTTAGAGTCTCTACTGACAGGCGGTCAGTCTACAGAAATTTGTTTAAAGTCTGTTTGACTATTTTACTATAGATTCAGGCCTTGCATAATAACCAAGATGCCCCTTAGGTCTCCCGTTAATTCATAGAGGATATCCGGCCCAGGTTCTGAGCTACCATCTCAAGCCCCAGGGCAGTGCTGTAACATGGCTAGCAGATTGTGTGAACGTGTCAGATGTGAATTACAAGAGAATGGATATTTCCGCAGGAGTTATAAGGATAATGTTGAAAGGTCTCCTGTCAAGATTCAAGGCTCGGTACACCTATATCTCTTTCTCTCGGATAACAGAGCAACTTGCCTACGTGGCTACGACGACATCTGACCTACGTTGCGGTTTACCTCATATACTCCTGATGACGGTGGGTGGGGTCCTGAGAGATCTCCCAGACCTGGATCAGGTCATCAGTGAGCTCCAGGACAGTCTGTGCCACTACTTGGTGGCATCGGATGCACCAATACATAACGTCCCAGAGATTCTCAACTGGATTCAGGGCTGGGGAACGTGAGGGCCAGTCAATGGCATCCATGTCTCAGTCATCCAGGAACTGCCTACACCCTCTGGCCACATGAAGCTGGGTATTGTCGTCCACCAGGAGGAACCCAGGGCTCACTGCAAAAGCATGAGGTCTGATTTTCATTCCTTTACCTAACAGCAGTCAGGGTACTTTTTGCTAGCAAGTGGAGGTCTGTGTGCCCCTCCAAGGATATGCCTCCCCAGACCCACCACCTAACCGGTCATGCTGGATGATGTTGCAGGCAGCATAACGTTCACCATGGCGTCCCCAGACTCTGTCACATGTACTCAGTGTAAACCTGCTCTCATCTGCGATGAGAGAGAACAGGGCACCAATGGCGGACCTGCCAATTCTAGGGGTTTTCACAGCAAACCTTCTTTCGTAGGACGTATGGATGTGCCATCATAGAAAAGCTGGACTACGTGTGCAACCTAAATGGGCTACAGGTATTGCCTCATGCTAGCAGTTGTGACAAGGACCCTAGAAAAATACAAAACTAGAGAAGAATCAGTCAGGAAGGACAAGGAGAGAGCAATACCTGTGGAAACCACTTGCAAAACCATTCCCTTTTTGGAGATTGTCTTCCTTCTTCAATGCACCCGTTGTCCCTTTCATTTGCACCGAAACAGATCGATATCTCTAAAGTTTAATGGACTTGGTGTTATACTGTGATGATTAAGTGTTCCCTTAATTGTATTAAGCATTGTAGTTTTGTTCAGTATTTTATCATATTGCTGCATTGTGTTTAATACCATCTGTGGCCTGAAAGACTCCATGATTGGGTCATTTTACATGTAGTCCATTCATGCACATGCAATGCTCCTAATCCACCCTGTGTTTAGACTGCCATGTGGACGTCAGGAAGCTGCTGGTGTGTAGTCATTTCCCTGTACGGTTTCTTTTACCAGGTAAGATCACAGTGAACACGTTCTCCATCACAGCAACAACCTGGGAGCCATTAAATTTAACTGTGAAACAACGGTTTTCCTCCTTCACCTGGGAGAATCTGTCCAACAACCTTTCGGTTAGACGCTCTAAAGACTAGACCACCTGCTGCCATGATAGCCTCAGCCTGGATCTTGTCATACCATGGGCTGTGTTAACCATGTTTTTAATGTTTAATAAACAAATATTGATGCACAAACTCAACTAAGCTCTAATGCCTAACCTAAAACCTAACAGTATTTCCATAAATTATTATTAGACATATATTAACATATTATTGTACATCACTTAGTTTAATTTGGTTTGATTTAACCGGAAAACAATAACAAAACTATAATGGATATACAGTCAGATTTTTACTTAAAAACAGGAAGGGGACTTTATATAGTCATGTATGGTATTATTTTACTTTTAAACATAAAATGCTGAAATATTAAGTAATTTAGCTGAAGGTTATATAAAAAACAGTAGTAAAAACAAGCATGTCATATTGTAGGCTACCCCCATGGGAATCTAAACAACCAATTGAGGTACACTGACTAACATATGAAGGGGATGTGACCCAAGCATGTGCCGAAACTGGACAAAAACTTCCATCCAGATTTATGCCGCAAGAGAAACGGACGTCAGCTAGCGGGATTCGCGTCACACCGACGAATGACGCGTGCGGGGTTGAAAAGGTGAAAATATGAAGAATACTCTAGCGGTCAAAATTGTGTTTGTACTTATACTTACCTCGCTGATTCGTTCCTATTTGTATTCTTGCTACATCTTTTCTGTAGGCTAGATATTTATTTGAAGTGTAGTGAAACGTCATAGTTGCCGCCTATTTTATTTTCTAATAGACTGTTATCCTGCAAATATTTCAACATAGTTCCGAATCGAAACGTAGGGCAATACAATTTTACAGTTTAGCTTGATTCCCGGACCCAGCAGTCTACGATGGGATACTAGAATTTCAGCGCTGGTTCCTCGGGACAATGACGCACATTATCCGGTCTGCTATCCACTAATTCCAGAAATGTACATTCTTACCTTGGGCAATAGCTATCGACTCGAACCGGTGTAGTTCTCGAAGCAGGATTGTGCGTTCCGTGGGATGAAGACTATAAATAAAATCCTTCGCTCCTTGCGGCGAGTTCAGGGGCTCCATCGGGTCCTTGTGAGGGTGCGTGCCCAAGTTACAGCTCTGCTGACCGGGCAGCATCGTTACAGGCTGGCGGAGCGGAGCTTGGCTGCTGCTATGGGCTCTCCCCAACATGGTCCCCGACCTCAGAATGAGGGCGCGCCGCATGACTCTCTGCAAACTGGGCAGCATGGTTGAGATAGGAGGGCAGAGGTGGAGGCGTCGAGAACCTACATCAAAATAAAATGTTAACTTGGACTAATGCGCAAAGAACAACACAGCAACTAAGGCTAAGCTACTAAGATAAAATACAAAGGAAAACTCGACCGTGTCCAAGGTTGGACGCAATTAATAATTTTGACAGCAGTAGGCTACTGTAGAATGCCTCACTCTATTTGTAGGCAATTTATAAAACTAGGCCAAGCCACATTTTGGAATACTCACGGCGCACTTTTCATACACACAGATCGAGCAGTCAAAGAGCAACTTTAATGACCTCGCGACTCAGTGGATGATGCTACCGCGAGCGGTCCGGTCTGCAAATCTCAGATCTCCTTTCCGTGTTAAACGCGACTCCGGGACATATGCCCTTCGACTACAATTTCATAGATGACAAAAACAATTTACCGGCCTAAAATACACAATTTGACAAAAAAATCGTTGAGTCAAAGTGAAGCATTTCGAGTCATATTTACATCCACATCGCCTCTAGGTTTCTTCAGAGGTCGGATCAGCTGCCTCTATCCCAAGTGATGTGCGCCTATTTCTCTCTCTCTCGCGTAACAGAGTAACTTGACTTTACGTGGCTATGACGACATCTGACCTGCGTTGTGGTTTACCTCATATAGGATGCTAAGATACCAGTAGTCCAATAGGCAGGTCTCTCGTGATTTTAATGCGAACCGTATTTCCATCCTCTTCGGTACTAGAACGGACGTTCACTTAAATCATCCAAACATCCACCCATATAGTACGTGTCCGACAACATGGGAAATGTATTCTTTATTCCTTGCTTTTGCCTAATAACAATACGGGATTCTTTTTAAGTTATCGTAAAAGACTACACTTCCCAGAGAAATACTAGAAAATATGTCTGCGCATGCATTGTGGGAAATGTACTTGTCAAACCAGCAATGTTTTGGTCTTTGGCATTTATGCCCTAATAACCTGTTTATCGATAGTTTGACCAACATTCTGGACCGTGTCTCAAAGTCTGCCTGAAGTGTCGCTGTAACAGCTTAAACGCCTCGCTGTGTAACTTCTACATGGCCAGAAAAAGCAAAACATCCCTTCGGAAACTGGGTGTGGATTTTTCCCCCGGTTGAATCAATGTCCTCTATTTTCCATTTGCAAACGCAGGAAGCACAAGGCAGAACAACAACATCAGAGCCAACTACTAGTACAGTGGAAGTCATTGATCTCAAAGAAGAAAGTCTATTCGTGTATTAATGCTGTATGTGTGTGTGGAAAAGTAGTCAATAGGGATCCTAATGAATTAAAACCAAAAATATGACACAAACAACAATAACATTATGTTAGTTCCTTGTATTGCTAAATATTTTCTATTTTGGATAACCTCAAGCAGACATAAATGTCCATTAACCTGTCCGACTAGATGCCTTAATCATTGCAGCAAGCTCTTTCTCATGATTTCATCAAAAAAGCAAATATAGGATGCTATTATATACAACATGAAAGAAACAACATATGGAACCAACAAGCAGTTCTACAACATACCGTTGTTGTATTATAATTGTAAGTGGACTATGAATGAAAACCCTGACAAGAGGGACCCCTAGTGGATATTTAGAGCAATTGCACACGACAACACACCGGTTTTGGGGGTGGTAGAAACAACTGAATCAGGCATTGAAACAGATTCAAACAGTATTTGTCATTTAATATGTGCTGAAGCAGTCATTAGTTACACAGAATAAAGACACCTTACAGGAACAGATCCCATTATAGCTTGTTGAACTAACTGCTGAACATTGCATGAAAACAAGAGGTCAACTCTCAGTACAAACTAACCACCAAATTGTTGGAAACAAGGTTTATAAACAGATGTGTTTCAAATACAAAGTACACTACTCTGACCAGATGTATGTACCCTGATCGAAAGTAGAACACTTGGGTTTTCTTAGGGTGCTATCGCCCATATGGCAATATTCTTTTTTTTATTTTTTTAACTGTTTTCTATAAACAAAAACGTATTTACTTATTTGAATAACAACAATAATCTTACACATGTAGTTTTGGCAACTTTGAGTAATCTAGACTTTGATTTTTTAAAATCTAGACCCACAAAGCATGGGCTGTGAGATTAAAATACAGAACTAAAGGAAATGTCAAAACCTTTCTGACTAGGATTGTGTCCCAAATAACATATATCCTATGCCGTGCACTACATCAGTCCAGAGCCTTAGTAATGACACTGATCAGATCTAGTTGACTAAATAAGGGAATTAGGTGCCAATTGGGACAAGCGCCAAAATTGAGCGCCAAAATTGATAGCATAATTTTCCAAATCTAATAGGTGCAAAACTAATAGAGCCATACCCCAGAAGACGTAAAACCAAAAGGTGCTTCTGTAAAGTACAGAAGAAACGTCAATAGTCATTGTCAATAGGAGGCCTTATGTGTAGGTTGATAAAAAAAATATTTTATAAATTATTAATGAAGTCTATAACACAAGAACATGTAGAGAAAGGTAAGGCCTTGTATGGAGGCATTGTTTGTAAGCCAACCAGAACCCTTTCTGTGGTTCTAAGTTGTTTATATTACACAGAACTAGATAGGAAAATGTTTAAGATGTTAAATTTAAAATAAAACTCAATTTGTTCAGCCCATACAGTACCCTAACAGCAACACACCTTAAAAAAACAACTCTGGTCATCTGGGTTAGAGTCAATTCCTCTTTTTCCATTGGCAATTGCTTCAGGTGACTTCCTGAATTGAAACGAAATGAAAAAGTAATAAAATCCCTAACCTTGCAGAGTAGCGTGTTCCCAACAGGTTAAGTACAACATAAACACCAGTCGTCCTTCCTGTTTCCTGACACGATGATCATGTTCCTAGTTGGGTCCCACTACTGTTTCCCAATGAAAGGGTGCATCTCTCTCCATCGCAACTCATCTCCTGGGCCACAGTGATCCTGCAAAGTGAAGTGTCTCGGCTGAAGGACTTTCGGCACGTGGGGATATAAGAAATCCTACGGAGAAAGTGTTATATCTGAGTGTAATCAGCAATAGCCGGCAAGATGAAGCACTCCCAGTGTCTTGAGGAACATACCAACCGAAAACATCCTAATAAGCACTAAAGGAGAATTTTCCCGGTTTTACAACATGGCAGATGATTCGTTACCCAAAAGAAGTCTAGGGGCCAACTGTTCTGTCCCTTTAAACAGCCAGGGGAAACCCATGTCTCCTTAGGATTGTGTCTCCAATTTTGTACCGGGGGTTTGTATGAAAGCAGATGCACGTCACTACAGTAATCAGAATCAGTCGCTCTGGATTAGAACGCCTGCTCAATCAGTGTAATGAGTAAATCCATAGGCCAATCTCAGGTCGAGGAACCATCCAAAAAAAAGTTGTAAACGACCCAAACATGATCTAAATATGCCCATGCAACAAGAGAATCAGGGAAGTAGTGAAAATACAAAATTGAAGAAATACTGAGAGAATAAATAGCTGAATATTTGGTTACTGGTCAGTGTGGCTTCCAACAGTTACATTTCTCTATTAATCTGCTGCTTCAAAAGAAACTTTTGAAAAAAGAGGAGTACATATTTGTCGACGCTTGATTGCGATTGCTTATGTTTAGCCTGCTGTAAGGTATGCTACAACACACTAAGTGACAGGACAAAGCAGGGTAACTTCACAGAGGTAAGGTTTTATCACACGTCTCCAGTTGAGAATGGAAAGTCGGTAACAGAAATTATCCATTTAAAAATGTCAGCACAAACCAAATAATACAATAATAAGAAAACAACTGGGCATCATTAAATTCCCCCTTTCGCTCTGCACACCCCTGACAGCCTCCCCACCCATGACAGCCTCCCCACCCATGACAGCCTCCACACCCCTCACAGCCTCCCCACACCCCTCACAGCCTCCACACCCCTCACAGCCTCCACACCCCTCACAGCCTCCACACCCCTCACAGCCTCCACACCCCTCACAGCCTCCCCACACCCCTGACAGCCTCCACACACCTCAACCATAATAACGACAACAGCGTTTGCTAGTTGCTTTTGTCACGGCACACGTTTACATCTCGGCATGGCGAAAAAGTACTTACCGAGGGATTATTGCTTAACAGGGTTAATAAAAGCTTTTAAAAACAGTTGTTGTGCGGATCATAAACACCAGCTACGCTACAATGGCTGTTGTGTGATATTGTCCCAGGGAAACGAGAAGACACGTCGGATGCCGAACAACCGGAGGGCCTTGACAGTTAAAGAAGACGACATCCGCAAATGTCCTTTAATCCGTCCCAGAAGATGTCCACCGGGGTGGGCCCACGGTGTCCCCATGAAGGGCAAAGGTGGAGCCCAGAAAGACATGACCGCCTGGAGAGGAACACCACAGAGAGCAAATAATAACGCGATGAACTGTACAATATTCAAAGCTAAAGGATGATTTACTATGACAGTCCCGGGAGTAACAACCCTGTTCTGCCTTTACCGTCCAAGGGACCCTCATTGGTCCACACAAAGTTACTTCCAATGGACACATCGAGTACTTTATAGGAGGCACCCTGTCCTCTGATTGGCTGGGCAGGAACAAGGAAGCCAGGCTACCCTCCAATGATTCCTCCCACCGGCTCTCCTCTTAGGCGATGCGGGGTGCCGAGCGATCATTGGTGTTGGTCCTCCTCAGCTTGACTCCTCTCTGGATAACCAGTAGCATGTTCTCCTCCTGACCGCCCACCACGCCCCCAACCTCCAGGGATCCCGGCTCCTCACGCTCCTGGACCCCCGGTCGGTGGGGGCTCAGCAGTGCCGGGGGAGGGTTGGTGGAGGCCTGGCCGTGCCACGACGCCAAGGGGAGCACGCCTGGGTCGCCCTCCTCGCCCCGGTCCTCATCTGGCTCCTCCACTCCCAACACCGGCCTGGTAGGAAGCTCCAGGCCATCGGGGAGCGCCCTCCGCCAGCCCCCCGGCGGGCCCGGCACAGCGGGGTTCTGCGCGGGGATCACGGGGGTGCGGATGGGGATGGGGCCAGTGGTGCCACGGCGGGCGGAGGGCTTGGTGGAGGGGGTGCGGCGGATGGTGGCGACCCCGGGACTCGGGGCACCCGGGCCGGCTGTGGAGGGCAGACCTGCGGTGGACGCGGGCCGTTTGGACTGGAACATCCGGCGGTACGACTGGCTGATGTCACTGTTCCGTGGGATGGTGGAGGACCTGTCGAACTCCTGCTGGTCAACGTCCTGGTCCCCCCCCATGGAGAAGTAGTCGTAGTCTGACACTGGAATACGGAGAGACAGACAGGCGGACAGAAAGAGAGACAGACAGATGGAGAGAGAGAGACAGACAGATGAGACAGACAGGCAGAGAGACAGACAGGAAGAAAGACAGACAGGTGGACAGAAAGAGAGACAGACAGGCAGAAAGACAGGCAGGCAGGCAGAAATACAGAAAGAGAGACAGGCGGACAGAGAGAGAGACAGACAGATGGAGAGAGAGAGACAGACAGATGAGACAAACAGGCAGAGAGAGAGACAGACAGGAAGAAAGACAGACAGGTGGACAGAAAGAGAGACAGACAGGCAGAAAGACAGAAAGAGAGACAGGCGGACAGAGAGAGAGACAGACAGATGGAGAGAGAGACAGGCAGAGAGAGACACATTTCAGGAAGTGATCAGATCAGGATTGATTCCAGACACTGCCTTGAGTCTGACTGATGAATCTTATTTACTCAAAGTGTGTGTGTGTTTTGCAACCGCAGTGTGTTTCTGCTCCCGCATCCATGTGGCGCATGTTTACCTTGTGACGCTATGGTGTCTTCCGAGCAGCAGGGGGTGGTGGTCTGGGTGCTGTACCCGCTGGAGCACTGGAGTGAGTCTCGGCTGGAGCGCTGAGTGCCCAGCTGGAGCCCCCGGGTCAGGGCCAGTGCCAGGTTCTCATGGACCTCCACCTCGCCCGCCTGAACGTCCGGAACACGCCACGTTAGCGCGGAAAAAAACAGACACCAAAAAAAGACACACCGGAAACCACGGCACCGGCTCACCTTGGTCGATGGAGGTAACGGACGACTCTGGTTGTCGTCCGGTGGCGGTTTGGGTCTGGTCGGTCCGGAGCTGCAGGCCGCTAGGGCTGCAGGCTCTTTGTCCTTCCTTCGTCTCAGGGTGTTTACCATGGGCTGGTCGTAGGGCCCGGGTTTGGCCCAGTCCTACAGGGGACACGCAGGTGTACAGTCTTCACTGTGAACATGGTTCCTGACGGAGGCCCCCGCTGGCCTCTGAAGGACATTTATCGTTTTAAAATAATATCTCGATTCAAGAACCGTCGCGGGGCATGATAGCGATGTGCTTGGGTGTTTTCCCGTTTCCGAACCACGAGAATAACAGCGCGCTCACGTGACTAACGTGGAAATGACGGATTCAGAAGAGGGCTTGAGGAAAACCACCAACCTTCCAGCTGGGGACTTTGGAGGAGGGGACCATGTTGGACCCCAGGGTGCAGTAATGAGGGTAGGCGGGCAGCAGGCTGGAGCCCGGCTGGGACCAGGAGCGGGTGGGACAGGAGGAGGAGGTGACGGAGGTTTGAGGGTAGAGGGGATAGGACGCCCCCGGGCCCGAAGCCCCCCCCGTCAGGTAGTGAATCTCTGAGTGATGGCCCCCGTAGTGGTCGTAACCGTTGGACAACTGAGCACGTGCAATGGGTCACCGTGACGATCAATATGACAATGCACAGGACAAAACAGGAAACAGAAAACCGGGAGAGAATTGGTGAAATGAATAAAAAAAAAATCCAGGGATCAGAAACTAAGCATAAAAAAAAACACAACATACAAATGTAGGACCAAAATAGCATTACAAACGCAAAAATACATGAAAAGAAGCAAACAAAGGAAAATGATATGAACACCTGAACTCTGAAATGCATATGAATGACCACGATGACCCATGAGGCCTGAACTGACAGGCCGGTATCCCTGACTACCAGGGGAGCAGAGGACCAGAGAGATGGAAGTCTGACAGGCCGGTATCCCTGACTACCAGGGGAGCAGAGGACCAGAGAGATGGAAGTCTGACAGGCCGGTATCCCTGACTACCAGGGGAGCAGAGGACCAGAGAGATGGAAGTCTGACAGGCCGGTATCCCTGACTACCAGGGGAGCAGAAAGATGGAATCTGTGACCACTGGGTCCTCATACCACTGAGCGGGGAGCGAGACTCGGTGGATACGTATGCCGGGAGCTACCGTGAGGGGAGGGTGGGAGGTGTTTCTGCACCTTGTCAGCTGTGGCCAGAGGCCCTCCGGAGCCCGTGGAGGTGGGGGAGCTCCCCCCGCTGACTGACTGGCAGCTTTCGGAGACCTCAGAGGAGTCAGAGCTGGAACAGGGCTACAGGAGTGGCAGTCATGGGAGGAGGCCAGGTGGAAATAGGGAAGGCAGAGAGACACACACACACACCCAAGCACCAGCAAGGAAAATAAAGGATGCACAAGAAAAGCAAAAAAGGGTTTTGGTGTGAGAGAGAAGATGTTGAGTTTGGATAAGAGGCAAACAATGTTAGATTTGAACACACATTCACACATAAAAGCATTATGGGTAGGGGATGAAAAACATGAAAAGGAAAGAAGAAGCAGGAAGTCAGTAGCAGGAAGCCAGAAACAAGACATTTTAGGCTGTAAATACAGTAAAGTATTGGCAGCACATACGTGAACAAAGTTTTAAAAGTGACTAGCACCAACTTTCATGGGGTTACGTAAGATCCCTGTGGCCGTACAAAGCAGAGGTGAACTTGCAAAGCAAATCATCCTCTCAATGCAGAAAGCACAGGAAAAAGCAGGTAGGCAGAGAAAGCTTGAAGCATTTACAGCCAAGCCGAGGAAAACACACAAATGGTATTCCCACACAAGGTTTTTGAACTTCATCTGCGGCAGGAGTTAGCGGTTAGCCTTCGTCTGCGGCAGGAGTTAGTGGTAAGCCTTTGCCTGCGGCAGGAGTTAGCGGGTAGCCTTTGGTCGAAGGCTCCGAGACCAAACATTCAGATGGAATGGATTTTGTATTCATTTGGTGACCTAAGTAAAGCAGTGGAAAGTCACCGACAGTTTCTGCACCATTGTTGGGTTGTGATCACGACTCAAACGTATTAATCAACCAGAGGGTTTAACAACCTATTACAGGGGTGGGCAAACTACGGCCCGAGGGCCAAATGCGGCCCGCGAGGCTGTCCCATCCGGCCCACGGAATGCCCTTTTCTGGCCTCCAAATCAAAAACAAATGTGGCCCTCCATTTCATTTCAAAATCCTGATGTGGCCCCCGAGCCAAAATATTTGCCCACCCCTGATCTATTATGATCCTGGGGCGAAAACTCCGCTCAGGTGATTGACGTGGGCCAACCAAAAACCCTCTCTCTCTTGAGAAACACAAGCTAACGTATTGACCTTCCGAAGCCCCTTTCCGCATGTTATCCTAGCAACCAGGAATAAATGGTTTCTGTCCAGGTAATTTAAAAATAAAACAGGTCATAGATCACTTTACGATCCGTTGATCACTTTACGATCATAACGTTGATCATAACGTACAGGGTTCATTGTTGACAGTCCAGCCAGGGACACGTCCCAGGAGGTAAGGAGGTCCGGTGTTAGCATCTGGAGTCTCACCTGGGGCAGCGTCTCCTGGGGCATGGGTGACGGGGACTTGGAGGTGTAGGCGTCCGGCTGGGAGATGAACCCCGAGTCGTGAGAGGAGACGGAGTAGAGGCGGGCCGGCGCCTGAAGGGGCAGGGTGGAGCTGCGGTAGCGGTAGCGAGGAGACGGGGGGTGAGAGTGGGACGTGTCACTGGAGCGAGAGTCACTGCTGTTTACACTGTTCAGACTGCTGTTGATGCCGGACAGGTGGGGAGGCAGACAGACGGGTGGAGGTACAGCGGG
>JACXGK010005187.1:0-34280 GCA_016801125.1 Novumbra hubbsi | reverse complement strand
GGCTGTAGCATGCGGGGATAACTGACGGGCTGTAGCATGCAGGGATAACTGACAGGCTGTAGCAAGCAGGGATAACTGACAGGCTGTAGCATGCGAGGATAACTGACGGGCTGTAGCATGTGATTATGACAGACAGGCTGTAGCATGCGGGGATAACTGACGGGCTGTAGCATGCGAGGATAACTGACGGGCTGTAGCATGTGATTATGACAGAGAGGCTGTAGCATGCAGGGATAACTGACGGGCTGTAGCATGCGAGGATAACTGACGGGCTGTAGCATGTGATTATGACAGACAGGCTGTAGCATGCACGGATAACTGACGGGCTGTAGCATTCGGGGATAACTGACAGACTGTAGCATGTGATTATGACAGACAGGCTGTAGCATGTGATTATGACAGACAGGATGTAGCAGGTGATAATAACAGACAGGATGTAGTATGTGATAATGACATACAAGCTGAGAAGCCCTAACCATTTGAGTGTTAGGGAGAGTAATGTTCAGTTATGTCCAGCTGATTGATTGACTGACTCACCGATCTGACAGAGTGACTCAAAGGGAGACCAGAGGAAAGGATTTAAACTCAGGCTCTTCTGATAACATTCTGAACCTTTGGCCAGACGATCTGTTTTACTGCTCAGACAGAAGTGGGGAAAAAAACAAAATGGGTTAAAGCAGCGTTTGACTGTTTCTGTCGTGTACCCACTGTCACCACCAAGAACCATCAGACAGCCCCGCAGAATTAGCTCTGATTTACTGGCATGCTTGAGTCAGATGAAAAGGCATTGGTCCGTAGTGTTCTACTGGCCAGGTTTATGGAGGTCCTAGACCGTAAAAATATAGCACTGAACCTCCTTCATAGACGCTACAAGCTGACCTGGTCGGTCACTCAATCCCCAAGGCTTTTAAAGAAAACGCTATATGTTATAGGTCTCAGACACACACATTTTAATTGTTAGCCAGACTTGGATACCAAATGTCACAAGTGTACGTCGCACAGTGTTTAGCGGCGTGAGAAGCTGAACATTCCTCAGTTTGGCCGCTAGGTGGGGAGGCAGTGGTGCTCTGGTGACTCCGTCAGGCAACCCGGGTGCCTGCACCTCCAACTGAGGTATCCAGCCAAGTGGACATCGACCCACGTGAATAACGGTTGGATGAGCAGCATGGAAAAAGATTCATATTGATAATGTTGTGTTTTATCTTTTTAACGTTAATGAAAACCATACCGTAGTCATTTGCAAACAGCCCAAATATGCTGTACCTAAGCCTTGACAGAATCATAATAAACACATGCAACAAGCTACACACACGTGGAGTGATAGCGATGTGCAATCTAGCACCGGGTCACAAGACCAAGCTTAGCCGGTTCTGTCCTTCTGATTCATTAGAGGAAGCGACCCCCACCCACTGGACTGTTACAGGTGCTATCAGACATGTTACATTAGAGACAAGTCAACCCAGGTTAGCTGCGGCACAAAGTAGAGACTGTAGCAAAAACCGACACGCCTAGAAATACAGAAACAGACCACTGTAACTCGGAGATGGTAAAAAAAAAATTACCAACATACACAATGTAGGAGATGGCTATGCATTGAGCAGTGTCTAAAATGTAACAAAAGGTTAATTTGTCATTACTAAGGACTTTATGTACAATAAATAATAAAAAAAACTCTAGCGCAGTAAATAGCTTGCAGAACGTTCTACATGATGCCATGTCCAAGTCTTTCTGACCGTCCATTTTAGCTTCTCTCGCTACGACAACTCTCTGATCAATAACATTCGCCCCAAAGAAAGATGGATTTAGACGGATCAGCCATGACATGATTAAGCACCACTTTCCTACCAGTAGATTTGCCCCAGCAGGGACAACGTGAAGCAGGCCGAGTCTCCGAACTCCGTGACGAGGTCCTCCTGGCTCTTCTGTTTATTTAGGACCCCACCCGTCAGAATCTGTTCACCCTCTGCAAGTCTGGGGAGAACAAAAGACCAGACCACTGGCATCAACACCCTGGGGTCAAACCAGTAGGTAAGCAACACTCGCCTCCCTGACTGGAATGTAGGGGAAATGCGGTCTTTTAACATCTTGCCTGCAAATCTTTGAGTAAATGTGTCAACAAAAATAATTTGCCGTCGCTCTGGATTACACAGATGCCACAATGCCATCGCTATGGGGGACCAAAACACCAGCAGCAAAATGTCACCCTTACTTGTTCAGCTCCACGCAGCACTTGGATAGGAGGTATTTGCATTGTGGTGTTGTGCAGCTGTGCCCCTTGAGGAGGCGATATGCCTTGTAGGCCTTTCCGGAACGATAGTAGCAAGTGGCTAATAGAAAGAGTGCTTCCTCTGAATGCACTGTGAAGGGGATAAGAGGTGCATTAGAATAACAAGTTCGCAAAAACGTCTTTTTCATTTGCACAAGCACACAAATATGCTTGAAACAACATCCCAACACAAAACGTGCACAAAAATCTATTTTCAATCATATTCACGGATGAGTTATAAATGATGTTGTTCATTCGGGTCCAACATTCCCAAGTCGCAGTAACACCTATAGATTGCTCTAGGCATTAGTCCAAGGCTCATGCTTGATGAGTTCTGATCGACCCTGTGAGGTAAACGGTTACGTCTCTACCATAGCTCAGTCCACTGCGGTGCTCTGCGATCCACATTAAAGCCACAGTAGCCCCGAGAGAACTCAACAAAAAAATGCCTTTCGAAATCCATTTGCATCCGTCAGTCAGGCCCAAGTCACGGTCAGGTCCAAACCTTTCAGCAGTATGCGTGTAGATTAAAGGTGATCAGCTGGATCTGTACAGCCGTTAGTAAGCTGACCGTTGGGTAGCTTAGACAGGCTGCGCACAGACAAGATATTCTAAAGGACAACAGGGATGGATTCAATTACCTTCAGCGTAGAGTCTCTCCGCCAAAAACACAGCGTCCCGATAGGCATAGTGGTTGAGTGCATGCCAAACAGCAGCCTGAGACACAGGGAGACAAACATACATGATATTATGTATCCCATCTATACACACCGACAAACTACTGTCTCCCAGGTGTCCCTATAACCGGAAGCTTTACCCCTCTCTACTAGCCAGCAATGGCCTAATCAGACAATAAGCACATAGCTACATGAAACATGACATGTTAACTCAATAACACACCATTACAGTCCTTAGCTACAGTCGACGGTGAGACGATTCCGTTTTCAACTTGGCAGGGCTTAGGTAGGGGGAATTACAGTTTACTTGTTCATAGCCAAACATTTGGCTCAGGGTATTACATCGACACATATTAACCAACAGCCGTGACCATAACATAGCAATGAAACATCAAATCGGATGATGATTGTAAGGTTCGCTTGCCGACGAGCGGTTTACTGCATCAAATGTTCAACAAACACCCTGACAATGCAGACAGCAGTCATACATGTACATAGTTGGCTAATTAGCCAGGGATGTGTCATGGGTAAATCAAATAAGGCAAATGTCCAACAACCAACCTGAGGTAACGTTGGAAAACATTTTAACAGGGTTCATATGATAGTTCATTTGATTTTAACTAACACTTTTCATATTGCTGAGAATGACATGGAAATGTCAATCATCAATCTTATCAACTAGGTATATCTCATATATTGACGTTGGCTAAACAGAGTTTAATACCACTGTCGCTTCTTAAATGTACTAGTAGATACTGAAGGCCAATTCTAACCACATATATAGTTTGTCAGCTAAGTATAGTAGCTAACATGCTAACATTAGCCGGCGATTTCAAAACAAACGTTAAAGGTTTAACTAACGTTAGTTAGGCATGCTAACGTAGCTAATGTTAGCAACCTAGTTAGTTATCTAAATTCGTCTTATGCAGATAGCTTATGATTTAACACCACTAGCTAGTTAACTTTAGAGACCTGTCTGGAAATGCATTTAACATTGATGACAACTGTTAATTCTGCAATTGTAATGCAATATGCATTTAATTACAGACCCTATCGTTACCAGTTAGCTAGTTTAGCTAGCTACCGGTTTTGTTAACGAACTATTCGGGAAATGCTATGCTACCTGGCTAGGCCAAGCCATTTCTTTTCAGGCCTCGGCGTAGCAGTAGTGGATCTTTCCACAAGGGATGAAACAGTATGGGCCATATTTGATTTCGTATGCATGTGACAGTTCTGTTCTTGATGTAGCAAAATGCTTCGTTGACGTTACCTGAACAGGTTCCTGCAGCACCGTCATTCCGTTGTCAGGCTCCTTCTCTCGTCCTCTGTTTTTTTGTTTCCCTCTTTCTTCAGTTCCTTTCTTAGTTCAGTATCAAGGCCAGAAGTAGCTCCGAAGATTTGAACACACCGACCGTTACCGACCATGCCGAAAACTGCCGAACCTATCCGAAACAGATTCGAAAGTCAGTTTACGAAGACAATCGAGTACTAGCGGAAATAGCCGAAAAAAATATTTTCATTGATTACAGCGCATAGAAACTCGAATTTATTCATCTTTCGCAGTGATTTAACAACACATGTGTTTATTATGTAGAACAAAATACCAATATAACAAACATAGAATGTTATTGATGAAGATAAACATGGTCATGATTGATTAGATACCTGTATACTGCTGTCATGTGTTTCAATGTAAACTTCAATAAAATATACAGATATGTAAACATAGAAAACAAGGATGTTGATTTTCTTTCTAAAAGCATTAATCTAGTCATTCCAACACAATAAGTGTATTTCTGTCACAATTCAGTGTAGTATATAATTAGTCGCTAGATGGAGCCAAAAGACCGTTACGATAACAGATGGTTCAACCGCAAGACCGTTACGATAACACATTGTTTAATTGTCATTGTCAAAATAATATCCACACTTAGTATTCCTGTCATAACTATATCTGTTTATTGTGTTAATGACATGCATTTGCCTATATGTGTGATCTGGCTAGAGGAAGAGGATGCACTGTTCTCTCTTATCCATCACAGTTTTTCGCCAAGTGTGTACAACAATAAAAATGTCCAAACACATCGCATACACATCATCCATCATATCCTGGCAATGTATTACATTCGCAGCAACACTGGGGAAATCAGGAGTTTGGTGCAGGAATAAATACCACGCTGCTTCCATACCTCCAGACAGTGCTGACAGGGCTCTTTGTTCAGCTACCTTTCGGCTTCTAGCTTTGGGGCAGTTCCAGATCTGTGTGGTAAAAACTCTTCTCTGTTATGGCACAGTGAACCTATTTTCAAATGACATCTGAAGACTAACCCTTTGATAGAGTACTTAAAATACACAGTTAAATAAAAATTAAGGGAACACATAAACATCACAGAATAACACCAAGTCTAACTTTAGGGATATCAATCAATCCGTCCGGTTAGGAAGCATGAGCGTTTGTGAATCAATGTCACCTGTTTTGGTGCAAATGAAAGTGACAACAGGTGCAAAATGGTTTTGCAGGCACAGGCCACATTAATTGTAACTTTATTGCTTGTGTCCTGGTCATTCATGTTGTAGTTAAGCTCCTCCAGGACGGCACATCCATACGTGCCGTTGCAAGGAGGTGTGCTGTGTCTCCCGGTACAACAGCATGGAGGGGATATCATGAGATGGGCAGTTACACAAGGACTGGACAGGGCTGTAAAAGGGCATCAACCCAGCAGCAGGACCGATATCTGCTCCTTTGCGGAAGGAGGAACAGGAGAGGCTCTGCCAGAATTCTACAAAATGACCTCCAGCAGGCTACTAGGGTGCATGTTTCTGACCAAACAAACTCCACGAGGGTGGCATGAGGGCCCAACCTCCTCTAGTAGGTGCCCAGCACTGTGCTGCTCGATTGGCATTTGCCAGAAAACACCAGAATTGGCAGCTCCGCCATTGGCACCCCGTTCTTTTCACAGATGAGAGCAGGTTCACACTGAGCACATGTGACAGACGTGAATGAGTGTGGAGACGCCATAGTGAACGCTCTGCTGCCTGCAACATCATCAAGCATGACTGCTTTGGCAGTAATGGTCTGGGAAGGCATTTCCTTGGAGGTCTTCTACTGTCTTCTTTTCAGCACTGAACGGGTGCCAATAATGAATACATTGATTACCAGAATGCCCTTTCTACTAAACTAGGTGTTTTTTTTCACCAAGCTCTTTTGAAATGTATGCACTTATTGTAAATCACTCGGGATGTGATCATCTGCTTAATGAGTGAAATGTCAATGTTGAGATGACAGCTCAAATATACTGCAAATCCTTAAGGTGGCAGAGGAGAGCTATACCTTTCCTCCCTGTGTGTCAAGATGGATATTTGGAAATCCATGTGCATGAATATTCATAAGGTGTTAGAGTGTGGGCGGGGTTAGCATTTTGTCCATTAGTGCTGGATGGATGTTTTCGCATTGTAACCCCACATATGACGCTGCTGGAAATGTTAGCTCAAATATAATGTACATCCTGTGCACAACCCCTCAGTAGCAAACTCAGGCTGAATCTCTGGATATTGTACACTGTGTGTAAAATTGTTCAAGAGTGTTTGAAGAATTTAAGAGTCCCATTAATTACATTATTGTTACCTTATATTATTGTAAAAATCCTTTCATACAAAACAGACATGTATAACAACACGTAAAGATGCAGTGTGGGACATTTGCAATGAAAAAAATCCCATTTTGGGCTGGATGTGTAAGATGTTGTCCATATATGTACAGTTTGTGAGTAAAATCACTATTTTATATCTGTTAGACATGAAATTGCCAGTTTAAAATGTGGTTTTGATCAATTTGACTCACATTTGCTGATAAATGATAAGATCATTTTGTCTCTGTCCACATTTAAAACCAGTGGCCAGAAATAAAGTAAAGCATCTTTAAATGTATGAATAAGGATTATGAAGATCTTTACTTGCATTACACATGAATATAAAGCACTTACGTCAGTAACGAATTCATATAAAATTACTCTTGGATGTACACAAAATCTGAAAAACCTATCGGATCAATTCAAATTCGTTATTCCAACAAACACTGGTTCACAGGGACGAGGTTCTTGTCCGCGTGCGTGTATGTGAGTTTTTGTGTTGTCTGTACATGCCCTTTACCAATCGCACCGTAAAACAAACAGTCCTGACATGGGAACACATTTCTCCTGTAATCACAAATCCACATGCCGATTGCACATGATAGGCTATTTCTGAGGTTCATAAAACTCGTCTCAGACTTCCCACGGTGTAACTAAAGCAATGTCGGCAGCTGAGCCACATGGCCAGAGATGGTGGGTGGAGGGGGGGGGGGGGCTCCGAGACCTGAGTATCAGAATGTTAAAAACATCCATCCAGCTGCGTCATTGCGACCAGCAGTTTGAATCCCGATCTGGACATACCTACTGGGTCAAGTGGTCCAGCGGAGCGTGCTACCGAGAAGCTCCGTGCCACCCGGGTGGATGTCAGGCAGCGTCACCTAGTCTCGTTCGCGCCCAAACAACTTCTAGTGGTGGTTCCGGCATCTGCAAACTCATCCCCGCGATGTTAGTCGGAAATTGGCCTTTTCCTCAATGCCCACGTGCAGGCGAAATCTCCCTGGTTGCGCAACGCGGTACGATAAGAAGCGCTGCATTGCATCCGAACCTGTTGTAGATACGATATATCAATTCAGTCGTCTGAGGCAATTTAAAGCAAAATGTTGTCCTCCTTTTCTGGAAAAAAAAAATCACCGATGCCCCATTATTCCTTATTTCACAAGACTTTCATAGCATACAATAGAAATGCAGTTGGGATTTTTTTTTCGGGACGTGCAAAACGTGAAGAATTCGCCTTATCAGCGATTTTGACAGTCATTATGGCCTATTTTATATGCTGGCAGACGTTGCAATAGTGACAGGCCTGCATCTGTCAGTACAACACACACACACACAGACACTCCTACAAAACCCCAAACTACATATTCGCCTCCGGCCCGTTGGGGGAATATTTAAAGCGCGAGGTCCGATGGATGACATAGTTTCATGTCGCAGGCAGTGCTCGTCGTCACCAGCACTAGATTGTCAACTTGCAAGGCGCTGCCACATTACATGAAGTCACATTACTGTGAAAGTGCTTTTGACACTGAAGGGAAGTTGGCTACAACCATATACGTTACAACACTAGACAGGTTGATGTCACAAAACTCCTATACATCAGAATGGAACATTTTGTCAGACATCTTCGATGCGACCGGTTGTACAATAGAAACCCAGCAGAAATGGCATATCATGTCTTCATAACTAGTATTTCCTTATTAGTTTCGAAATAACCACTGTCAGGCACACCATAATGTATACAATGACTGATTTTCTAAACATTTAGAAACAAATGCATTTGAAATCGTTTTAACCCTTAAAGCGCAACCGTTACATTTCTATTCATATCTCCAGATTGGTTAAAGATAGAACCCTAAGTTTTCCGAAAAGAATGACGTGTCGTATGTGTATTTCTGTAAAGTAGAAGCCTCGACCACAAAAACACTATCATAAAAAAAGCACACCTGTTACATTTCTATTCATATCTCCGGACAGATAGAAGCCTACGGTTCTTTACACGTTGCTGTGAGATGCAGATTGAGTGAACGCTTTATCTCCAGATATGTGGTTCCCATCAAGAAGCATGGAGGAGGAGGTGTGATGGTGTGGGGGTGTTTCGCAGGTGACACTGTCTATAATTTATTTACAATGCAAGAAACACTCTGCACTCAAACACCACAGCATTCTGTAGCAACACACTATCCAATATGTTTTTGTTTACCAAATCATTTTGGATGGGTTATTTCACCATTTTGATGTTGTCACTAATATTCTTCAATGTGGAAAATAGTAAAAATGAAGAAATACCCTTGAATAAGTAGATGTTCTCAAACGTTTGTCTGGTACCATATGTGTTTATATTCTGGAATCATATACATTTTTTTGTGTGGATAGATATCTTTATTTAATCCGATTTCACACTGATTTCACACAAGCTTGAGGCAATCTGAACTTCTTAGTAATAGAAATTGGGACTGGGCAAACTGATTTGATATCCTGTGGGTCACATTTCAGGCAACCAAGAAATCAATGCACCATATTAATAAAAAAAGACAAATCCAGTTTTTCCTTAGATGCAATTTCTAGCTCTGCGGGTGATCCATCTAGATTTTGGAGAAACGTAAATGCTGGGTAACTCAGCTTCCCACAATAAGCAAATTCATTTGAACTCCTGCATCAGTACAGATAAAAATGAGATTAGAAATGAATTTAGCCTATGTTTCATCTCAGCAGGCTGTATATTTGATAGAAAAAATGACTTTCTGTAGAGGCTGTGCTGCATGCCTCAGCTGGGATTAATGTTAGGAAGTCCCCTGGAGGAGATTTTCTGGAACCCTTCTTTCTGCATTTTGCTGCCACCTTTATTGCAAAATCACTGACACGTGTTTTCAACCACCAGTCAGTATTCAGACCCTGTCGTTGTGATGTCTCTGTTGGTCTCTTGGTTGGAAATGGTATGGTGAATAATGTAAATAACATGGGTCTGTTTACTCTTAATGGTGCAGATGCTGAATGTATATCTGTCTAAGTGGGTAGATGAAAATCTTTCCTTGAAACCTTTATTTTGATGGGTTTTTTCGAACATTGTGAATGAATATTGTCTTTCTATATAGAAATAGTACATGCCTTACACTTTCATTACATTTTCTAGCAGGTAGCAAATGGTTCAGTTGACTTTCATGCCAGTTATGGGTTATGGTGATATTATTAACATACATTTTTCTAACTCATTTTTAAAACCTCTTAATACATTTGATCATTTTGGATTCTGCTTTTATTAGAGGCGATTGTTTCAGGAGATATATCAGAAAGTATGATGCCGCTCTTTCAAGTTGCGTGTTTGTCACACATTGCACACACTTTGTCTCCTAGATGTACCCCCATACATTACTTCTCAGCTGACATACAGAAATGCAAACTGTCAGACACGGCCTCGGGATTGGAACTATAGAGATGCCTTCAATTTCCACAGAGTTAGGTATATCGACATTTCAAATTTTTTACTTAATGAAATGTGCCTCAAGGAACATTCACACCTCTTCCTTGTGAGATGTTGTTTGTGTGATTTGCAACTCTACCAAGCCTTTTTGTCCCTCGTCTGTTCGATAAGTGTGTGATTCCCTCTCGGCATCCTGACCCGTACCTGCCTGCCTGACCTCCTCTCTGGATTATCGTCTTCTGTACTCCAGCCTCTGGTCTACCTTGATACCCGGGTTACCAACCTTTTGTCTGCCCAGAAAATGTCTACCACACGTCAGGAAGTCCAGGATCCAGTTGCAAAGGGAGGTGTTAAGACCCAGGGTCCTGAGCTTGGGAACATGCTTAGCAGGCACAATGGGGTTGGATGCTAAGCTGTAGTTCACAAACAGCATTCTCACATATGTGTTACCTTATTCCAGGTGGGAGAGGGCGGTGTGTGTCATCAGCCCGCTGGCATTGTCCGTTGATCTATTGGGGCGGGATGCAGATTGAACAGGTTCTAAGGTGTCAGGAAGGGCGGAGCGGACGTGGGTTCTAACCAGCCGCTCAAAGCACCTCATCATGATGGAGGTCAGTTCTACAGGGTGACACTCATTCAGGCAGGCGATGGAAGGTTTCTTCGGTACAGGGTCTGCTTAAAGCTGGTGGGGACGGATGTCTGAATCGGGGAGAGCTTGAATATAGAGGCGAAAGCTAGCTGGTCAGCCCACTCTGAGGACCGGATCTGGAGTGCCACCTGGCTCTGGTGACATCTGAATGTTCACTCTGGGAAAAGCTCTCCCCATGTCAGCCGGGGCTAGGGACAGACTGCCGTTGTCCTGGTCCTCTGCAAGCCTCACCGAAGGAATTGTTGGTCATTTAAACCGTGCATAGAAGGTGTCGAGCTTGTCAGGGACGAGCATCACAGCTTTTTCTCCCTTTATAGTCTGCGGTGTGTCGCAGTCCACACCACATGCCTCTGGGTAGTCTCTTATCCCCGTAGTCTCTTTTTCCATCTTTGATAGCCTTCCATACTTCATATCTGGAGCTTCTCAAAACCGCCCGGTCCCCAGAGCTATAAACGGCAACACAAAACATCTGCCCGTCTGTGGTCTTGAAGCAGTCCTGGAGAGTGGCCCACAAAACGGTTCTTTCTGTTTTAGTCATCTGTAGATTGGAAGGAGAAGAATGGAGGTGCGATCTGCTTAGGGTGTAGGGTTATGTAGGGTGGGGAGGGGTTTGTAGCTGTTCTGTACGATCATACTGTAGGAGCGACAGTGTAGCATGTACAAAAATAAAAACCAATGTAGTCAGTAGTTCTAAATCCAAAACAAGCTAGTTAAAGCACTTGTTTTGTTTGGCCACAAATACAAACAGACGGAACGTCTAACAAACCCAAATCAGGAGCTATGTCAAACCCTAAAACAAACCCAAATCAGGAGCTATGTCAAACCCTAAAACAAACCTAAATCAGGGGCTATGTCAAACCCTAACACAAAACCAAATCAGGAGCTATGTCAAACCCTAACCCAATCCCAAATCATGAGCTATGTCAAACCCTAACACAAACCCAAATCAGGAGCTATGTCAAACCCTAACCCAAACCCAAATCAGGAGCTATGTCAAACCCTAACCCAAACCCAAATCAGGAACATATCCCTGTTGTCATTGGTATGTTAATCATGTGCACAGTCTCAGATTTGTTTTGTGCAATCCCTCATCTTCTGTGGCCTGACAACAACCAGAGGAGTCGGCAGGCTGCATAAACAAACAGGACCAGGCTAACCACGGAATCCAAGGCCGTGGAGCTCTGCTGACGGCAGCCCAATTAATGTGTCACCACATTCACTCATGCAAATGACAAGTTTGACAAATTGCACTTGTTGCATTTCCATTAACCTTTAAGATGCAAGGGCACTTCCATTCAGCATCTCACTTCACCTTATGCCGGTCACACCAGGACGCGTTGAAAAGATGTGTCTACGTCCTCCACAGTGGTTGTTAGCGAACTCATTCAGTGCCGTGGATCACACTGGACCATTGTTAGTTGAGCTGATGTGAGAGACGTGCGTAGATACTCTCTCTCTCTCCTGGCTACACTGTCATCAAGTGTCCTCCAGTATCAACACTCTAACACTCGTGAGGACAGTAAGAGGTTCACGCAACAAATGCAGTGCACAAGCATACATGCACACACACGCACACACGCACACACGCACACACACACAGAGACACACTTTTTACTGTTGTTGCATCGGAGCCCGGCTACTCACTGTCTGCGGACCTACGCCTTGCCGGCCCAGTAAAGGCGTGTCTGACGTGTCAGTGGCAGTCTGACATGTCAGTGGCTGTGTTTGACGTGTCTGTGGCTGTAGCTGTTTGCACGCTCACAGCTACAGCCGTCAGACGTGTCAGAGGTGTCTTGAACACACCGCGGTCGCCACGCTCATTAGGACAATAAGAGCGTCAGCAGGGGACACGCCCTTTTGTAAGACACAACAATGTTAATCTCTTTTTCCCCTCCCTCCCTTTCTTCTCACTCCCTACCTCCCTTTCCCCTTCTCCCTCCCTCCCATTCTCCTCCTCCCTCCCTATCTCCTTCTCCCTACATACCTCCCTTTCCTCTTATCCCTCCATACCTCCCTCTCTCCCTTTCTCCCTCTCCCTTCCTCCCTTTCTCCTCCCTCCATACCTCCCTTTTTCCCTCTCTCCCTTTCTCCTTCTCCCTCCCTCCCTTTCTCCTCCCTCCATACCT
The DNA here is from genome assembly GCA_016801125.1 of Novumbra hubbsi. Classification (NCBI taxonomy): domain Eukaryota; kingdom Metazoa; phylum Chordata; class Actinopteri; order Esociformes; family Umbridae; genus Novumbra; species Novumbra hubbsi. The sequence continues at coordinate 21,518 of JACXGK010005187.1, read as the reverse complement.
CCCTTTCTCCCTTTCCCTTTCTCCCTCCCTCCCATTCTCCTCCTCCCTCCCTTCCTATATACAAATACCCTCAAACCTTTGACCCCTGAGGGGTTATGGAGCCCTTTGACCCCTGAGGGGTTATGGAGCCCTTTGACCCCTGAGGGGTTGTGGAGCCCTTTGTGTCCAAATTTGACACTGTGAGAGAAATACTTGGGATTTAAAATTATTTTGTAGTAGTCTGATTTATATCACTTTTTATTTTTCTGTAATATAATATTGTGTAATATAAAGGTACATCAGCTAGTTTCTTGAGCATCCTTTTTTAAAAACATTAGGGTTGTTGTTTTGGATTCCAAATTTTGTGTTGATATAGTTTAACATCATAGCATATAGAAAGGTTTTCAATTAAAGTATTCATTTATAATAAATACATTTTAAACACAAAACAAAACAGGGACACATTAATCAAAGGCAAGTAGCAGGAAAATACCTGAAAAAACTGGGAAATATTTGGACAAATAAATGTGGACATCTGGCTGCTCATGCATTTTGGCATTTCTATTTTCATGTTCTATATCCTTTGGTATTTAAGGAGAGACCCAGGCAATAAGTCATTCCAGTATTTGATTAAATAATACAGTATTTGACATTTCTTGAGGCTGGCGGCAGGTCTGGCTCTAGCCTTTTGTTGGGCCTAATGGAATTTTTTTTGGGGGCTCCCTCCCCTAGTGGTCACTAGTGGTTGGGGGCCCCCTGGCAGTCTGGGGCCCCGCTTCTGTGGCTTATGCTTAGAAACAGCTCTGGCCTCCAGTAAATCTTTTAGAGTTTTCTTTTTTGGAATATAAATTTCTTTCTTTCTAACAAATGCAAAGATTTGCAACAGCTTGACAAAGTGTTCCCATTGAATGCGTTATAATTATGTAGACTTCCACCATTTGGCACCCAACTTTGGCCAGTAAATGTCTTACGTGAATATAGACAATCAGGAATGTCACATTGTCTTTTGAATGCAGTGTATTTAGAGAAACGTCAATCGAAGTGATGTGCACACATTTACCTCACATTTAACAATGTTAAACAGCATGATGTATTTTCCTACTGAATTAATTAAGAAAAATGCTAATCTTAGCAGTTGTCCAGTCAAGTTTGATCTGACTTCAGTCAGGGATGCACACAGCTTTTGGAGGCAAAAGAAAGCAGAGAAAATGGCAACCAACCAGTAAACAATGACTAGAAATTAAGGTATTATCTACTCTATAAGCAATTAGTGTTTTTGAGAATAACTTACTGCATTGTAACATACCTGCTGTAAGCCTATTAACCATTCTACACTTGACTTTCAAATCTCTAGCTACTACAGGAGCACTGTGTGTTAATCAATGCTGGGCACACAGTGCATGATTAATAGCCCAGTAAAACTGCAAAACGGCAAATACAGTTAGAACACAGCATCCAAAATCATTACGGACGAGCTAAGGCCACACGCTGGCCTGAGGATCTTTCAGTCGGCTGGTATTGCCCCCCCCCCCCCCAAATTGTTAGCCCCAGATTTCTGAAGACTTGTTTTTTAACTTTCCCTTTTCCTCTGCCTCTTTTTTTAATCTCGACCACAGCAGCGTGTTATAAACCGAGGTCACGCTGGCAAGCATTTCATAATGCAACGAATGCTCCCAGGTGTTGAGCCTTCATCCATTCTCATCTCAGCACCGAGGATGCTCTTAATCTCCCTTTCCCTCCCTGGCGGGGAGAGTGACGTGTAAAAAAAATGAGGACGTTTCAATACCCTGACCTGCCTCAGAAACACTGCTTTCTATGAAAGGTTGTGGCCTGAGGAGAGTCAATATCCCCAAACCTATGAGACGGTTGGTATCATGGAGGCAGTCGCTGACCCTGACAAGGGGAGTCACAGCGCAGAAAACCCAAAGACTTAGGACGGAGCAACCGTGGGAAAACAACACGATGGGTCTGTGATGGACGACTGAACTACAGTGTTACTAAAGTAACAGTATCATGGTCTTACTCCAGAAACCAACATTGTATCTTTGTGCGCTGCACTCAAATTATAGGCAAAACAACTACTTGGTTTGGATTATTTGGTGACCGTGCATCAGTTGAACTCACCCACTGGGTTGTGTTTTGCACCCAGGTAGCTGTGTTTCTTGAGTAACCCAGCATGTTGGGTTGTGAGGAAGTAACAAAGTACCACAAACAGGTCAACCCTCACTGATGTTTGCGTTAATGCTAGTTTCACCTGGCAGTTAGTTGTTTCTGAACGCAATCCTTAGGACATCCCTTTATTTTAGAGGATACAGGGAAAACAGGGACCCCTACTGGCCACCCAACACCACTCACGGCAAAATGCGGTATCTCAGGCCAGCCAACACTGGGGTTCAGTAAATGAGAACAGGAACTCATGCACTCTCAAATCTTATCAGCTTGTAATCTTTGGATCCCAGCGTGTTTTAGCTGCACAGCTGAGCAGATGGACCGAAATGACAATTTCTCTCACGTGTGTTGGAAATAGCCAATGATCTGCTGATCTGACTCACTGGAGTATGATGTCACATTAACCCAGCATTGATAAAACATTGTTGGTTACCGAGGAGACACGTTGGCCTAGTAGTTAGCGCGACCGTCAGCCACTAAAAAGGTTGCTGGATTGAATCCCTGAGCCCGCAAGATGGAAAGTCTTTCGTCCTGTCCTTGAGCAAGGCAATTAACCCTAATTGCTCCCAGATTGTTGCAATATGCCGTATTGTAACTGGACTAAGTGACCCAGTACCTGCAACCCTGCAGTTGGATCAACCAAAACAATCCACATTTGTCACAAGGGCTTTTTAAAACAAATTAGATTTGAAGGATAATTAGACAGGTTTAACACTATCGCAGGTGTTGTCTGGTAGATAGCATCCAACTCTACAGACACACAATCATGCCAGACTCAGGAATAGCCTGTGGAAAAGCCTGCCTGATTCTGAAGAGCAGACAACTGTAAAGGGAGAAATGATCCGAATCTGCTGCCATGTTCAGGCCTGCGGGTTGAGGGCAAGGTCACTTACCACAGTTCCACCACGGTGACAGTGCTTTGACGGGCACCGCCAGGCTGGCAAGATGGCCAGAGAAGGTGGGGCCGCGGCATTTCACGTTGGGGGAATGAAAAATTAAACGGACAATTGTTATTTTCGCTAGTTACTTTGGACACAGGGCTTCGGGCGGTGTTGCGTTAACCGCGGTGGTTCTGCATGCTATCCCCAGTTTGGCCCAGGGGGAGCACAAGCTATTCCAAGAGTGTTTTCCAGCCTCCCTAATGAAATTCCCTTCCAGTTAAAGATTCTGATTGTTCTTCAACAAACCTTTCCTGAGCCCACGCCGTAGGCTGAATTAGTCTTTAGACAGTGAAGAGGCCATTCCTAGAATGAACCGGCGATGCTACCGGGAGGAACACATCCATATTCATGGAAGGAAAAGTAGACGGTATACTTGGAGTAATCTAAGCGTGTTCTAAGTAAGCACAGAATTACATGTGAGTTGTAGGCACACACCTGCTCCAATGTCTTACTTCAAAAAAAGTAAAGCCTTATTAAATGAACTACTTTTATCTCCAAGTGTTTTTCATTTAAAATAACAAGTGTTTATTAAAGCCTAACTACTAGGAACGCCCTACACAATATCATACCATTTCACTCCTTTGATACAGGTGAACAGAGCCACTATAACGTTTTTTATAGGAATGTTTCTGAACTCTCACACATCACGAATGTATTGATATCATAATCAGACATGATAAGTCATATTGGAATGATGAAATTCCAAGCAAGGTGCAATTTACATGCTTTAAACTAAGGATCTGCCTAGTGTTTAGCATTAAGGGATGTACAGGTGATGTTATAGCAGATACCACTGAATTAAAGTGTATTTCCAAGGCTGAGAAGACAGCTGTTTCTGCAAATCATCTCAGAGTTTATGAAAGACTAATTTCAATCCACAAACTCCAGAGTTAATGCATCTATTTGTCGGGAACAGAGAACCATTTTCCACGACGCCACAACAGTTGGCTCGCCGAAAAGACAAAGAATGCTTATCATTGCATCCCTGAGCATCTGTCAAGAGCACGTCGGGTTGCTGGTAACACCACAAGCATTCAACCGGCATTGTTTCGGCTAGTGACGTCACATTACATTAGGTGAAGTAATGTTAGAGTGGTTAGTTGATGGTAACACCACAAGCATTCAACCGGCATTGTTTCGGCTAGTGACGTCACATTACATTAGGTGAAGTAATGTTAGAGTGGTTAGTTGATGGTAACACCACAAGCATTCAACCGGCATTGTTTCGGCTAGTGACATCACATTACATTAGGTGAAGTAATGTTAGAGTGGTTAGTTGATGGTAACACCACAAGCATTCAACCGGCATTGTTTTGGCTAGTGACGTCACAACCTGGTCTTATTGGAGTACGTTAAGAATTTCATGTAAATATTTTGACAGACAAATTTGTAAGATGTATTACATTAGGTGTAGTAATGTTAGAGTGGTTAGTTGATGGTAACATTTGAAACAAGGCCTTAGAACAAACATCTGGAGGACAAGATATGGTTTCCAGTCCACACAGCCTGAGGTCAGAAAGCTGGTTAGTACACACTCTAAGGATGCAATCATAGCCAGGCAACTTGGCGAGCATTTACTCCAGAAAGTTCTTGAGGTCGACAGCATGCAGAGAACAGGAGAACATGTACTATACGGTCATGTGTCTTTTATACCCACACGCATATCCATCAATATACAAATAATAGTCTTTGAGTCTGCTATGTGTTACTATAGATAACATAGGATTCAGGGCTTTAGAGTTGCCCCCTGGGATAATACATGACGACATTGGCAAAACAGCAAGATTATCAATGGTAACCATTAGAGAGCTTGCAAGGTGTATGTGGCTCTATGAAAACGAATTGGCTGTTTACAACGTTAAAATGGTTTCATAACAGCTCCTTTCCCAAGGGCCCATAATATATTGGGTCCTTGACATGAAATAATATGACATTTCCTGGTTTACAGATTGAAATACTTAGTCTTTCACCAAATAACTACTTATCAAAACAACACTCAAGTACTGTTATTTCAGGGCTTGTGGGTGCTCTTGAAAGTAATAGCAATCCTAACCCAACTACAAAGCAAAACTGGGAAATATGTGGTCTGGGCAGGACTTCCTTAACTTGGACATGGTTTCTGGTCCCATAAACGCACACAGATTATTAACACACACAGATTTTTCCTTTCTGAATACAAAACATTCACAAGATTTTGCAAGGAAACAGAACCAATAAACGAAAGTGACATGAGAGAAAACAAACTTCAAACACAAACATTGACATTTCGGCAAACGAGCCACTGCGGCAGTTAAAAAGTTCACCTCCCACCCAGCGTCCACTGAACTAATATGGATTGAGTATTGATGGTTTGTGGATGAGAAAAAACAACCGAGCAGCGTGAGACTGATTGAAAACATCATCGCACTTTCTGATGCAAAAAGGCATACAAATGCCGAGCACACACACAAGCACACACACAAGCACACACACAAGCACACACACAAGCACACACACAAGCACACACACAAGCACACACACAAGCACACATAAGCTAAAGATACATTCAGATTTATGACCTTTGCCTTTTCCTTCTTTCATTGCCAGTTGGTGCCTTTCAACCGTTCGTCATGGGGGCACCCTCTGGCAGGAATAGAAGGAAACCAGCATTTTGATGGACTGTAGCCAGAGGGTAGCAAACAGCAAGCAAGAGGAGGGCACTCGTCACGTTCACCCAAGGAGCTAGGAATGGAGAAGGAGTAAACGGAAAGTATGGGCAGTGTTCCAGTTTGCTACGGGAATTTCTCTCAGGCGATTTTTTGTTCTAACTGATCATGCTGCTACCGGGAGTCGGTGTCAGTGATTTTACCGTTATCGGTTGACGTTCATCCCGCACGCCTCAGTCGAAAGAGCTGTCGTGTGTTTGTTTGTGTGTGTTTGTGTTACGTGTTTTATGTGGGAATGTGTGACAGGGAAAAGGTGAATGAACGAACAATACACATTTCAGAAAGAGGAAGCCAACAATGCATGAGGCATTTTAATTAGGTGCTAAACCAATTGTCATCGGTGTGAGTGTACATGAGAAGATTGTGAGGAAGGGAAGCCCGGCCTCAGATAGAACACATAACCTCCTGCTATAGGAGAGCAAAAGAGCAGCGTTCCTCTTCAAAATCTATGCAAGTTTGAACTGTCATATATCAGTTTTGTAACACACCGTGAAACCTTGCCTTTGCTGCTATCCAACGCTGGAGTGTATAATGGGAAAACATCTGGGTTACTGTTAGTATGAACTGAACCATGAAAGTACTAGAGGGAGTCTATATTTAGCTCTGTATCAGGGACATATTTCCTTGTTTAGCTCGACCGGTGTCTTCTACCATCAGGGGTCAGGTGTCAATGGCAGGGAGGACGGAAAGTCCCGGAACAGAGAGAAAGAGAAAGGGGATATTTAGTTGGTTCAAACTCATGAGCCAATAGAAATGCACACTTTTATCGCCACGTTCCTGAATTGGAGAAATAAGACGCCACATCGAGTCCCGGTCAGCCATTAGGGTTCACCTTGTTGGCTATGGGATTCCATCTAACAAACATGTTCACCTTGTTGGCTATGGGATTCCATCTAACAAACATGTTCACCTTGTTGGCTATGGGATTCCATCTAACAAACATGTTCACCTTGTTGGCTATGGGATTCCGTCTAACAATCTTTCATCTCATAAGATGCTTTAACCGCGTGGCCAAATAATAATTTGGCCTGAACTCTGGACTTGTACATTTTTGTAAAAAAAAGAACAGGACAAGCTTTATTTCTAGCCTGTTTGTGAGTTGCTGGCTTAAGCCATTGAGTCCCGAAGACTCCAGTAGGGTGAAGTCCGGTTTTTGTTTTGGGGAAGTCCTGTCTTTGTCTAGGGGGAGTGTTGTCTTTGTCTAGAGGTAGTCTTGTCTTTGTCTAGGGGTAGTCTTGTCTTTGTCTAGGGGTAGTCTTGTCTTTGTCTAGGGGGAATCTAATCTTCGTATTCCATCTGGACTACAGCAACTCCCAGTTGGTAGTGCTCCAATCATGTATAATTAACTCCCTGCAATTCATCCAAAATGCAACGACCCGCCTCATATTCATTATTCTGTAGATCTTCCATGTTGTCTTACTCCTCGGCACACTCTGCATTCACTACCAGACCATGGTGCTAGCATACGGTATTGTAAAAGCACCACAACAAATATCCTATCAAATTAATGATGGAGGTAATCATCTTCTATAATGACCTTCCAGTGCTTGTTATGCATGTAACAATGTTTATTGTTTTACAGAATAGTGTCAGGTTATGGATGACTACAGTACATAATGAAAATGTGTCAATATATAATTTACAAATAAACTCTCAAATCAACTCGTATTGCACCTAAATCGTTATCTGGTTCTTCATTTTCTTTTTTGTCCTACCACGTAAATGCTGTCACAGTGCTGACACTAGCTTTCATCCTGCATAATCTGTATTAATGGGTTGCCAAACTTGTTTTCAACAAAAATGTCATGATTTCTAAATTCCGCTGCTCTCATTAATGCCTCAACACAACATCTACCTAATTATTAAGCACTGAGGATACCTTTTTTGAAAACATTCTGGTTAAATTTACAGGAATCTTTTTTCTGACATCGGTAGAATTTAGACCTGAACTAAATTGTTGCAGACTTTAATGGAGAAGGTTCGGAAATAAAGTGTAAGTAAATTTCCCCCGGACATTCTGCAGCGCAAACCCAAAACCCTTTCAGAACGGCAGCGCTGTGGCCTGGGGTAGTCCCAAGTTCTTTGAACCGGTGTTATGTCATGTGGTGTGTAATGTAGGTCGGCTGTTTAACCCGCGTTAAACCAGTTTTAAAGGGTTCATACTGTGATGGCAGGAAAAAGCCGGTCTATCAACATGTGTCTTTACACGCCAGACGTTGTATATCTTGCCGCCTCTGGGAAACCAGTGCGGAGCCTTCCCGCATATATTTCCACAATACAGCAATATCATTACCAGTTGATGTGGGGTTAGGGAATTCAAATTTCTGGTGTCAATTTGGAACAGAAAGCAGCTCAATGAATCCCATTTTAGCATGTGCACTGTAGCACCCAGCTGAATTACAGCACTGTCTTATTAGAATCCATAATTTCAGGCTGGTATTGTCCATGTAGCTGTGCTTTCGCACACCGCTGAGAGAGTTCACAGCCATGGAATTGAATTTCTTCGGACCGGGCCTTCTAACTTATTAGAAGTGACAAAACCTGCTCCAGGGGGAAGCTTGAGGAAGATTTTCCGGCCGACAACAGAGTTGACGTGAACGGCAAAGGTGGAGCCGGGAATGTAATCGCAAGTGGATTCATTGGAAAAGTCTGGAACAATGCAAGCGAAAGTTGCCCGCTTACACTTCGCCGTAAAACCCAGACGTCACGCTACGCGTCCCTGTGGTGTTCCTCATCCGGCTCTCTGCTGTTTGATCACCTCCACCAGCGTAACTTTGAGGTGTCGGCCGCAAGGGAACTACGCCGATGGCCTCCGACCCGTGAACCTCCTCCCTCCCTGGTCCCCGTCCTGCTCCTCCTGAAGGGGCTTCGGGGCTGACTCCCGCATCACAATTAGGCCGCCTGTCTGGGGTCCTTCCGACAGCAGGCCGCTAACTGGAAGGGACACAGACCCAGGTGGCTCTAATTGAGCGCCTTTGACGTGTGTCCTGGGCATGCCGACAGAAGCACCAGCTTGTGCACGTCACTCCCGGCATAACGCCCCACCCCGCCTCTGGACTCTGGCTGCAGGCAGCTGGCTGTCGACTGCATTCACTGTGTGCGTCCATCCACAGGGTTCAGCTACAGGTGTAGTAACTGAATTTTATTAGTTGAATTTGTATAGTGGTTTACATGAATTAACACACTTGCCCCCCCCCCCTCTCTGGCTGAAATACCAGAGCATCAGAGAGACTCTATATCCTACTATTGCTAAACAAAACCAAAATGTTTCAGTTGAATAGTCCAATCCTTGTTTTGAAGGACATTTTAATACTGCCACAAAACGGGATCTCTTCAACTCCTAATTATTTAAATACTAATAATACAATAACAGTAACGCTAGTAGAAACAATCCAAAAACTGTGACAGTGGGATGTAAAACTGTAAACTAAAATCTGTAAGAAGACCAAATACATAAAATGGAGTGCATGCATATTCAGGGTATTTGGGAGTCCTCTGAACCTACACATGATGAGTTCCCATTACACAGACTGCAACACTGGGGAACACACAGATTTTAGTGACACACACAAATGTTTGAACATGTTATCATACGTATCTCCAGTGAAACAGAAATGATGCTATGTGTTAACAGTCAAAACTTGAAGAATGAGCCTTCCTGCGGTTGGTTGTGAGTCAGTATTGTCATGGTATCAGATTCTTCTTTGATAAGCCTATGAAAAGCGATGTGATCATTATGGGAGCCACATTCTATTCTTAGCACAAGTGCAGAAAGTGAGACGTACATGAGCAGACGCTTTAAAAAGCTCCAGACCTTTTGGTCTGAGATGGAAGAATAACGTACAAAGAACCTCTATAAGTCAGACTTGACAACATCTGGCTAGTGAATGCGTGTCAATCTCAGCTTGTGAATGTCTGATTTGGGAATGTGGAAATATGTTTGTTTCAGCTTTCATAAAGAGTCAGAGTCCCCGTCATTCATTAGGTACATTTACACACACACAGTTTTATTTGGTGCTGCTGGTGGCATCTACATAATCTACACTGACGCCTGACTAGTATCATTAAGGTTTCCGGGATTTAATCCCCATCCACCAAGGTGAAACCCTAATTGCTCCACCTCCCCCAGAAACATCCTCTCAGGTTGTTGCAAAAAATAAGAATGACTTTCTAATCAAGTCGCATGGGTTAATAACGATAAGTTACCAAACCTTTATCTTAGTATCTTAATCAAGTTGTGCCAGAGCCTGGTGTAGTGGTTTAGGGTCCGGACTCGAACTCTAACACTGGTTCGACTTAAAGTATATCTTCTATGAAAATTAATTCAAAGGAATAACCTAACGTATATGAATTCTAAAAAGTACTATTAATAGAAAATGGTCCAAGGCGCAGGAGTCAATAACTGGTCTTGTTTATTTTAGACCAAGAACAAAAGGATCACTGTAACGTTGTGAACGAATATAACAGCGTAACAGTGCACCACTAACAAGTAGTCACAAATGGCACACACACGGAACAACAACAGAACAGGACACACACTGGCAAACTTATACACGGACAACAAGCAACAGGTGTGCGCAATCTCTGGGGGTGCGTTCGTGTAGACATGGGACATCACAACCAATCAACACAAAGGTGGGGGCAGGGGGACGGGGGCAGCCAGGAAGTCGATGCCGTCGAACACCGGACCCGGCCCGAGCGAGGAGGGGGCACCTCCCCAGGAGGAGATGTGACAACAGTGTGTTTGTTAAAAAGCACATAACAAACTTCAATGTACAATAGGCAGATATATAAATATATATAAGAGATATATGGATTCATTGTTCATAACGTGTAAGGAGAATGAACAAATAGTTGGTTAATATCAACACAATTGTTATCCTGTAAAAAGCATGATGACTCCAAAACCTACTATCAGGGTCCCTTTAGCCTGGCCACATAGAAAAGAAAACAATAATCACATACTTCTCTATCCCCATACTTAGCTGCCTTGACTCCCTATTTGATCTGACCGCCAACCAGCTAGAAGCACCTCATGAATAATCACAACCTTGTAAATGAACACCAGACAGGTTCAGGTTGAGATGGAATACTTTTGGGTGTTTCGTCTACGGGCTCAAATGGCTTTGCTTCAGCTAATCCATCTGAGCCTGTGGTATTTGATGTAACTAATCGCTCACCTTTATACACCAGTGAAACAGATGAATGAACTCCTCAGTTGACACAGGGGGATTTAGTTTAATAAATGTAACCATTATGCAACCAAGAACAAATGCAAATTTTTCATGATAAGATGGCAAAAGGCATTCAATTGGAAAATGACAAGAGACGAAACTTCAAGTAACAATAGAGGATATTACATTTCAAATGAGTTTTGTCTACGTTCTAGCAAAGTATGTAAGATCATAGGGAATTTATCTTAAAGCACACATTTGTCTCTCTGAAGTCAATTCTTAAGGTTGTTGCCTCCGCAACCAAATCTTGGCTTGGGCCCCACAAGGACGGTACTATACTAAACCCTCTAAGCGCTGACATGATACCATCATGTTTGTGTGATTTATCAGTGATTAACACTGCAAGACACATGTGTTATATCTCCACTGTGACATAGCAGCTCATGGACATGAGACAACATGGAGATATTGATATCAAAGACAAGAAAAAGGCAACCAAATACTCAAAAGGACAATGGGATTTTCCCTTGAGCAAGGCAGATGCCCAACTGTCTGTGTCGTGGCAACGTTGGCAACACATGGATGTTATGAACCCGCTGTAAATGGACCGTGTCCATGCACTGCGACATGCCTACAAGCAAAACGATGACCTCTTGGCCACACCCCCTCAAGGTATATTATTTTGTTACCACCACAGTCACATTCAATGATGAACTCAGCCAATCACAGCTCGTTTAGAATGTGACCCCGCCCTTCTCCTTATCCATTGCCTACCATCATAGATTGTTTTCCATATGTAACAGTTATGTACGTTCCCATGCACTAACAAGTTGTCAGACGTCTCTCACCCACCATTAAAAATCAGACCACCCTCTTGACTAATTAATAACGTTCAGCCCGACTGCTTCTACCGTCGGAATGAGCCTGCACACGACACCCTCCCCAGCCTGCCGCGACTCAAGAGAGTATTCCTTCAGCTAATTACGATGTCCCTTGGGGTACGGTATGAAAGCACATTTCATAATTAAATTAATCACTTGATTGGCAATGCGAGAGCAAGCCCATGTGGTCGGGACGGCGTGTACACAGTGTGCATGATTATCAGCCCTTCTGGCGTCGTGGAAGGGGGTTAGTTGGAACAATCACCAAACAGAACTCAAACAGGCCATGTTGTGCCTCAATAAAACGTGCCTGGTTTAATACGCGTTAAGTGGCAGCGGGGTTTGAGAACCCCCCCGCCCTGATGCAGCACTACGTAGAACGTTAATTAACTGGAGTTGCAAACGGGGAATTGTGTTATCGGAGCTTTGGTAGATTCTCATCCCACAACTACAACTGATCGACGATATGAGGTTCGGTCAGTGGATGGCCTGGCCTCATTAAGACAACCTCATGTTGGTCCCATATGAGGTTCGGTCAGTGGATGGCCTTGCCTCATAAAGACAACCTCATGTTGGTCCCATATGAGGTTCGGTCAGTGGATGGCCTTGCCTCATTCAGACAACCTCATGTTGGTCCCTTGCGTACTGGACAGATGGGAGAATGTGTGAAGGAGGTTGAGAATAGTGAGCATGCAGTGATCAGCAACGAGGGACGTATTCAGTGACCTCTTACAACACCAGAGCCAATCGCAGGCCCATTCTCAGCATGCTCCTACCTGAATAAGTAATGGACTTGGACTCCTCCGCAGAAACGCAGTGTCAGGCTCAAACCTTCCTGTGGTTCAAGCACCCCATCGCGCGGTTCCCGGAAAACCTGCTTGAGGGAGGAGAAAAAGAAATCTGCCACAAGGTCTGATGTAAGATAACAACTAAGTACTCCCACCCACTGCCCAGGTGCCTGACACTGGGTCATTAAGAGTACTGATCCTTCACAGAGATGGAAGACAGTAAGAAAGGGAAAACCATCCCCTAGTGACAGGTCTTGTAACAACAGATAGGAAGTGAACTGGGATTACAGAACAAGAATAACAAGTCCACAAGCAGGGAGGTTATTTGCCTCTGTCTCAAGCCTTCTGTCTTACTACCTTGATACAAATGGACAAGATGGTTGGGCAAGTGATAAGAAATGTTGGTGTGTGGCAGGATTTCTTGATGACCTTGAGCATTCAAGGTCTTAGAGAGCATTTTGGCCTCCATGAACCATGTTTGGCCTCTCTTCTGTATGATGACAAACAACAACAGCTGGTAATGATTGTCGCTGGACGTCTGGACTAACTTGCAAAAAAGAAACATAATAAAGGAATTGCATGATTTGCAGCTCTGAAGTGTAGGGCTTTGACTGTACAGTTCAAATGTGTAAACAAATAATCTAGTATGCATATACACAGAGAACCTACATACCATTTATCATTACTCACTGAAGAATTACACATTTTGGTTCAGGAGTCCAATCAACTCAGAAGAACTTCTTCTCCTGGACCCCATAAACCTTCTCTGTCATGACTGATGTTGTAGGCTGCCTTGTTGTGGAATCCTCATGCACAAGGTGTCAGCCTCTATAACAACTTGCTGTCTGGACCACAGCTCACCGTTTTCATAAGGCGTTCTCCCATTTCACCGTGACATGCAAATTAAGCCCTGCGAATTCATCGCAAAGGTCAAACATGTGCTCCTCATTCCAAAATGACACAGTAACCCTCGAACACATTGTCATTGCGAAGCCGAAACCTCTGTGTTGCAGGAGAGATGGTGTACCTGCTGCGTTTAAGAAGTCAAAATTCGAGAGACAGAGATCAACCACGAGGAAGAAATTTAATAACAACGTGTTTGAAAGGCTGTATTCAGTGGGTTGGTTTTTCCCAGAAGAAAATCAGAAAGTCAACATTTACTCTTGAATTGAACTTGATGTCCAGGTGCTGCTAGTGGTAGATAGGAAATTGGCAGGATACACAGTCTACATACACTAAGGTTATTTACACATAATGGGTCTCTAATGTTCAACAGTGCATTCAGGGTGAAAGACATTCCCGTTTATGTTTCCGTTAACAAATGAAACACAGCGTCCGTCAAGATTAAGTTGGTGTTTTGTTGATGATTATTGGGTCCTGGTTGATGGTACCCTACATTGCATGGATGGCTGATGTGGGTTTGATTGTCTATGAGGCTTTCTCTGTTGTTATGATGGAGGGAACTCGATTTAAAGAACCGAAACCGGTAAAACCAACAATATACCCCGTCCCCTCCAACTGCAGCTCTAAGTCCAGTTGTGACCTTTCTTAGAAGTTGAGGAGAGGAACATTTGTAAAGTCAGTGAGCTGACATTTGCCACGATTGTCTCGTCGTTTCATCCTCGCCCCACCCTACCCGTGCAAATTCTGCATAATGAGGAGCAGAGAGCAGCATTCCTGCGAATCTTATATCACCATGACAACATGGAATAATTATTAAGTCAATCCTGTACTGAGTTCACAAAGTAGAGCTGCACAAAGTAAGGTAAAAGCTTCCTAAACTTGTTGCAGGAAAAAGATATTCCGACGTAGAAAATTAACCTTTAACTTTAAAAATGTAAGTCACCTGCACACACACCTTTCTTCGCATAAAATATTAGTTTTTTTATCCAATTACCATTTGAAGACAGGTTCAGACAAGATGATATAGGGTAAATCACACACAGCATACGATGTGGTTCCATTATCCATGCAAACTCTTGGAGAGAAAATGGAGATATTTGAGTGAGGAATAAGAGATTCCCATGGTGACATTATCTATCCTCTTTTTCTGCACCCATCTGACTGGTGCCATCGAGCCTAAAAAAGGGATGGTGTTGGCGATGGAGTTACAGAACTCATCCGCATCAGAAGTGGAAGGTGACTGATATGAGGGTGGTTGCCAGGTCATTTATGACTCAGACTTCAGCCCACCGTTACTTGGCCAGTTGACAAGCCAAGTTGGTCAAATTCAGCACACGTCGTAACTCACTGTGACTTCTAGAGAAATCTGTGACTTTATCAATCACATATGAAAACTGATAAGCTTCACAGTGAGTAGCTGGTTACTGAAGGCAAACCATGCTTCTCTAAATGTAGAAGAAAGTTTTTTCCCACAATTGTTTGGGTGAAAACAATACTGAAACAATGTTGAAAATGTGTCAAAAGGTATGTATCTAATATGGTGGCTAATTGCTCATCATAGTAACACTTGTACAATCGCAAGGTACGTGAAGGTGCTTACCTGAGTTGATGTCGAACAGTTTTCCTTCTCAGGTTAGTTAGGGGGATGTTGGACAATGGTCCTTCCTGTGTAGATGGTGTCAGATAATGCTGCTCTCCTGATCGGTTGGGTGGATGTTGGAATGTGTTCCTTTCCTGGTTGTTTTGGGTGGTATCGGACAATGGTGCTCTCCGGTTTGTTTGGGTGGATGTCACATGGTGTTGGGTCAAACAGGTGATTCGGTTAACAAGTCTGTCAGTTCAAGCAATACAGAGATATGATCATGACAGCAGAAATAACATTTTGCATTGTGATGCCCAAGACATCAGATGCTTGTGTAGGTTATTGTGGAGACATTTTGAAAGCATACTTTCTGTTTGTCCGGCCTTTGCAGTACATGACTCATGAACACAACTAGACAGCCAAGTAAATCTCAGAAGTTGAACTTTAACACTTTCTACTGTCTGGATGATGCTTCAACACTGAGAGCAAGTGGAAAACAAAACTAGCATTTCCCAAAAAATCGAATATCCCTTTAAGAAAACTTCACGGTGTCACGAGGCAGTGCAGTTGAATATGCCTGACTCCACACTGTTTCCAATCACGCCTCAGTCAACTATCAACGACGTGAGGCCGCGAGCTGCGAATGGACTGCAGACCAGGCCGGTTCTGCTGCTGGAAGTGGTTCAAGTTGGGAGACGAGCCAGGAGTCTCAATGACAAACACAAGGCCATCTGCTTAGGTGTACTCCACACAGCACAACGAGACGAACTTCAGAGTAGCCAGGAGAGGAGAGCACTCTGGGAAAAAACGGGACATACAAACATAATGTTGTCAGCATCTCTGACCACTGACCACAACTATGGGCAGAATCCCCTTAAACTTGTCCTAAGAAAAGCATTGCTGAACTGCCCTTTGAATCTGGCCAGTAATGGCTGCGTACTGCACACAGATTGGTGGCTTGATAACAGTCAAAACAGTAGCTAATGTAACCTGTTTGTCTGGTATGACAGTATTAGAAAAGGTTGCATGTACCAAAGGAAATCAAGAAAAATCAGTCCACATTCGCTGATAAATCTATACCAATTCCGAAATCACACATAAAGCATTTTAATTAAAACATTTCCTGTAAGAAAATTGTAAGTCCACTCCTACCTTTAACACCACATAAAATTGCTTTGAATGAGAGGCCCCAAAACGGTTGGTACAAATGTATAAACCATCATAGAGTACATTGGGTGAAACCATCCTTACAGTAAAATTTGAAAGGTACTAACTGTATGTGAATCTGGATGTGGTGAATAAGCCATGTAAAAGTAATTCCAAGTACATTATTCCACTGTCCAACAGAACATCTACACGTAGAGAACAGAATCCAGACCACAGGCAATCTGAATAGGACAGGTTGTTTCACCAAATTCAGCCCAAGATTTAACCAAAATATTCTCATACAAGCCTCTAAGAAACCCAGGGTAACATCAAGGGATAAACGGGCCTCTCTTTCCCATACAATGTTGAAGTCCATGAGGTAACTGTCAGAAACAGGGGAGGTCAGGAAGGAAGAACCTCTGGTCTTGGAAAAGAACCTCAAAACACGACTGAAGTTTGCCAAACAACACCTGGAAAAGGCCAAAACTATTGGGACAATATGCTCAGATGAATAAAAGATGGAGTGGTTTGGCTGAAAGCTAAGAGGTTTGGCAAAAGCGAAACATTACCTTTAAGTAGGAGAACCTCATTCTAACTGTAAAGCATGGAGGTGTGCTGCTGATTGGCTGCCTCAGAGCCAGGTTAACTTGACATCTCTGAGTCCACCATGAATTCCTATTGTAGAAAAATGTGAGTCCATCTATCAAAAGTTTGCTTTTGTCAAAATTGAGCAAAAGAACTAGAAAATCATGGCTCTGTTTTCAATCTAATCACTGGATTGGTTAGTGAACATAAAGGTTTGTTTGTATCCAGCTACAATTTCAGGACCCACCATGGGGCTTATGGTACCATCGCTGCTAACATAGGATCATGTAGGAAACCCTGACGTGACATATACTTCCCCCTTTCCACTAACAGCATCCCTAAGAGTGATACTAAATTCTTCCGCCGTAACTCAATTCTGTCACAATAAAACCACACTAGCTGGGGTTGCTTTTAAGGATCCACATGTGACATCGTTTAACAATTTGACATGGCTTTGCATTCCTTCCACAGAGCAGATGTGGCTGGTGTAAGAGCAAATAAGATGTGTTCCCACTAAACTCCCACTTGCATATCAAGAGAAGACAACATTTCTTTAATACCGTATGACATGACTCTTGTCTAGAGTTTTTGACAGGCAGGACATTTCTTTCAATATGATTCAAAGAAACACAGCTGATTAACTCTTTGAAATCTAAATTCATGAGCTTTGGCTGACTACGTAAGTAAAGTTTGGTGTGTGTAGATTTGGACTACTTTCTCTGGATATACAGTTTTTACTATTTTGTACCATACAATTTAGTCACTGAGCAGAATAAGTTATCTAGAGGGACTTACAGGAATAATTATGGCTAAGTGCCTTGCTCAAGAAATGTTCCCCCTTGTAGCTTCAAGGATTCAAACCAGCACCAACACTTTAACCACTAGGCTAGCCAAAATGCTATTCCCAACCAATATTTAAACAATAAGGTAAGGGTGTGGTTAATGGTCAGTATACCATGTCAAACAGCTGTTAAAGGTTTGGTGTAATGATTGGCAATATTGGACAAACGCCTAAAGTTGTATTATTGCCTTTGCAAACCAGTTGCTAATGCAATTGAACCAGTAAAAACAGGCATAGTTCAAAAGCAACATGGGCTTTTTAACAGGACCATTGATGGACATCTATGTTCCACAAATAAAACCACAATAAAACATATTGTTTAAATCTGCAAATAAAAGACAAATATATTAAATCCAGATGTTTTTCTTGTGAATATACAACATTCAACAATGAGAAATGGATGAAATATGCTCAGCAAAAATGAATACTGTGAACATCTGCAATTGGTTAAGGACCTTGGAGAACTTACCCAGTGGTTTTGTTTAGAACTAATCATAGTTTGTGTGTGTGCATGTGTGTGTGTGTGCCATTAATTCACAAGTACTCCAACAATAAAATAAAAATCATAAAAGAAAAATGTTGGAGACTATTCATAGTGAGCTGTAGCCCAGTCCCAGTTTATCAATCTCGACAGAGGCTTGGTGCCATTTTGTTTAATTTGTTCCTCAGCAACAATCATTTATGTTTTTTTACTTACTTTAAGGTGAGGGTTAAAGGAAGACTAAGAAACCACATTGTTAAGATAAAACATTGTAGAATAGGCAGGTTTCTAACTGAAGAGTAAAAGGTTTTGTCAATTCCAAACACTAATTCCTGCCTGCTCTACTTGCATTCATCTGTATCTTATATATACATTCAACATATTGTACGTAAACCGAGTCGCAAATTCTGCGCTGGATTTAAATAAAACAGACAGACGTGTAGCTTTGTTTTTCTTTCCACTCCAAAATGAGATTGGTATGGGGTGTGTATGTGCTTGCATGTCGGCTTGGGACTCTGCAAAAAAGATTGCGGTTTTGAGCTGGAAATATCCCATGTTTATCAGGATGCCAGGGAAGGACCGGAGACAGACGTCACCTGTAAACCGCTCATGTTCCTGCAGTGCCTAGCAAGACGATCAGTCGGACGCGGGTTGTCAGACGGGCCCTCTATGCAGGCTGGCAAGCCCCGGGAAACGTCCCCGGACTCCGCCGCCTCAACCAACTTCGCGATGAGCACAAATGGACAGGAATTGCCGGTGGCCTCCACTTGGTACGCCGTTGAACCGGGACCATCTTATTTATTGAGACCGCACGGAGACAGTGACTGCGATAAGGTCAAATGTAAAATAGGACGACAAACTGTAACCTTTGACTGCTGACAGCAAGGGCCTTTCATTGCAAGTCCGTGGACCTTTCTGTCATTCTGATGTTTTGTGAATAATATGTTTGTTACTCCAGTCAGTTCCATGCAACACTACCTGGTAGAATGAACTCATGTGCATGACTTCGAATCCCCCAGAAGACCTCGCGGTCTCAGATTGGTGACGTAGGATCAGTTTTAGGGATATTGTGGTTGTTGGCTTGACGACGCCAATAGAAACACAGTCATATCTGAGGCAAGGTTGACCGTACGGAAGTGACCGGAACTCTGCAGCAGCCTCAGAAATGCCCAGGGCCGCGAATCTGTTCTCGTTAGAATGGTATTACGATATACGTCGACCATATCTTCTTATTGTGGGTGTTTCATACCGATGGCATTTGAAGCCGGAGTCGGCAACCCTCTCCCCTGGGTTCCGGCGATACCCCAGGACTTTGTGCCAACTAGACCCCAAATCAGGCCAACTGAACGAATTGATAAGGGAATGGTTATGTTCAACTCACCCAGTCTTCCAGGTTGTTCAATCAAAATGTATTCATCTGGTACTCCAGGGCCGAGGTTGGCCAGCATGTTAACGTGACTTTACCCACATTAAATCCCTGACATCGCGAATACGTGGATGGGAAGTTGTTTAACAGACAGGTCTGCTACATGATGAGAGGAAGACTGTGGATACACTGCAGACAGTCAGAAGATAGTGTGTAGTCATTCTCGTTCAATCGATCAATCAAATGTATTTAGAAAGCCCTTCTTTAAGCAGTAGTCACAACCTCATTTACGTTTATTACAGGTTGGTAAACAAAGGGAATTCTTCAAACATTTGTCCCATCTTGGATTTTCTTTTGGTTTTCCCGTCTTACTTCCAGTCATGTCATCAGGTATTTTAACATAAGGAGGAATTTATTTATCACAGGCTTACCTATTTACTCATTCACTTAATGCAAACCTATTTTGCCTGAACAGTGAGTGCCAAATTCATCCTAGTACCAAGTTTTCACATTTGGATTTCCTCACGCTTCAGCAATTCTCCCCCGTGACTCAGTTAGGCACTCTCCACTCATGATGAAATGTCCCTCTCTCTCCTTTCCTCTGTAAAGCACGCCGTCCCATTCCTCAGAGAATCATCTCTCCGGCAGTCGGCTCAGCCACCACTCAGTCATAACGACAAGGCCATCTCTCGTGTTATCACCACCGTGCCAAATTGACCGAACCATCATTCACAATCTTAATGTATTTGGCCACATTTATCTTAGTGCAGGCTATTGGGACCGTTTCTCGTCAATTTAAAACATTTTTTGCACACACATCAGACTCTCAGCTCCTGCTCGGATCCTCTACAGGCATCAGAGGGAGGAAAACACAGGAATCACCGGCTACCTGGAGCAGAGCGGCTTAAAATGGGATTGACATAAAGCTGTGTGGGATAGGGCAGATTTTCAAGTACACCATTCTTGCGACCTGTTTTACAACATCACATTAACAACCAGTGGTCTAAGATAATACTGTTACCATGTTTGTGCACATGTCTGCTTCTTCATAACAACTTATATTATATTAGAGAAAATGGGGAATCTTTAGTAGGAACATGTAAAGCAACATGCTTGTCATTTTGATTTGTTATGTAAGGCTGTATGCCAGCAAAAACAGGCACAGAATGGATGAACTACTAGAATAGATCTGTAAGGTTTATCCTAGCGAAACAGGTACAGCATGGAAGTACTATTTGTATTGATCTGTTACATATCTTATTTCTATTATTTCACAACGGTATTCACGCACAACGGGGTGTTACGCTCCCTCTTAAGAAGGAGTGCGTAACATGTATGCTAGCGAAACAGCCACAGAATAGAAGAACTAGTTGAAAAGATCTGTTAAGGGTATTCTAGCGAAACAGCCACAGAATGGATGAACTACTAGAATAGATCTGTTAAGTGTATGTTAGCGAAACAGCTACAGAATAGATGAACTACTTGAATAGATCTGTTAGGACTGTCCTAACGAAACAGTCGCAGAATAGAAGAACTATTTCAAAAGATCTGTTAAGGGAATGCTAGCGAAACAGACACATAATGGAATGACAATACCTGAGCTGTTTGCCTGTGTTGATTGACAGGGGGGCAGAGCATGATGTTTGTTCCTGTTATAGGAGGACGAGAGTGAGAGAAATGATAACTGGAGTGTTTATTGCCTCACCCCCGTCAATCAACACAGGTGTACAATGGCGTTAAACGGGTTCTGACAGAAGTTTGTACAACGTCCCCTATTGGCAGAGGTGATGTTACGATGCTTCAGTCATGTAGAGCTTTTGATTTAGCAAATGTTAATGTCAATAGTAATTCAAAGAAACAAACGTTGCTTTCCTTTTTAGTTAAAGCAGTCTTTTTAATGTTTTGAGTGCAAATAAACTGCCTGCATTTTCTATGCAGTTTTGCAGTATTACTTTTCTTGAAGGGCTTGGCACGTGT
>JACXGK010005186.1:0-34224 GCA_016801125.1 Novumbra hubbsi | reverse complement strand
GGGGGGGGGGGGGGGGGGGGGGGGATTATTTAACTAGAGCACCTGGAGATGGAATGATCAGCGGTTCAACTCCTGTCTACAGGGGCTAGGGGTTACTGACTGTGTGTGTGTGTTTGGATGGGAAAGCGATAGGACCAGTCAACTCCACCCTTCCCCCTCAGCTGGCTAATACTTGGTGAAAATAGTTGTCATAGTGACACCAACGATTGAATGCAGCCCTCCACTACAGTGTTTCTGTGCGCTTCACTTACTGAGTTATCATTGTGTTAATAATGCTGCATCTTTCTAACTCTGTTATGTTAAAACAGCACTGACTTCTTCTCCTGGTTTATTCTCCCCTTGTGTGGGCTCTCCAGGTTAATGCTCCAGCTGCCTGAAGAAATGGGTTTAGTGGCTGTAGCTTCTCAACAGACCCAGGGTAAAGGTCAGTTTCCACCACAGCAATCACTTCTTTCTCTGTCTCTTTCTCTGTCTCTTCCCTTCTGTGTGTTTCTCTCTGTCTTTTCCCTTCAGTCCCTCTCTTCCTCTGTCTCTTTCTCTCTCCCTCTCTTCATTTCTCTCTGTCATTTTCTCTCTGTCCGTCTCTCACTATTTATTTGAATTCACTAGAGCTTTATCTGCATGGACAACATGTATTTGCATTCTCAAAGCAAGTGGATTTGTTTTGAATAGGCTGTAAAGTTAATGAAGTGAAATAAATGTAAAATCGCTCGTCTTTTGTCTATCATACACTACTCTTCATTACACTAACATTGGGTCATTTTGATACCTCGTCCCAGAACCCACATGTGAGCTGTTGAATCACCTGTCTTTGCGTGTGTTGTCTTCTGCGTGTCAGGTCGTGGGGAGAATGCATGGCTGAGTCCTTTGGGCTGTGCGATGTTCTCTGTTCATGTACAAGTGGCTGTGAGCTCTAGACTTGGCCAGAGGATTGCCTTCCTGCAACACTTGGCTGCCCTGGCTGTGGTGGAGGCCGTACGCAGGCTTCCTGGATACCAGGTAGACACTGCATACCGATGCCATCACGCTGTCGCTAGGCTACCGCCGCCACCCCACCCATGTTACTCAGACAGTCTGCCCTATATTACCTAACATACAGCTGCATTAACACGTGCCAATGGGAGCTCTCCTCATCCTGAATGTAGGCCTCCAGGTTACACGACACGTCCAGTCAGGTGTCCCCACCTCATCCTGAATGTAGGCCTCCAGGTTACACGACACGTCCAGTCAGGTGTCCCCACCTCATCCTGAATGTAGGCCTCCAGGTTACACCGACACGTCCAGTCAGGTGTCCCCACCTCATCCTGAATGTAGGCCTCCAGGTTACACGACACGTCCAGTCAGGTGTCCCCACCTCGTCTTGTTTTAGTCTGTGCGACACACTTCCATCTCCGAATGGACGGCGTGTTCGGCTCACTGATCACTGTTTTCTGTGCTACAACTCTCCATTCTCCCCACCTCTCATCAAGCATCTACTTTACATGGTGCCAGGGCGTGGACATGTGAGAATATGTATGCACTGCAATGTAGGGTTCTGTGATGAGAAACACTACATAGTTGTTCGTGAGCTCTGGCCAGCCAGCCAACATGTACAACAGGCCGATGCCTGGCACAGGAGTCGCTCCTGGAAAATAACAGCTGAAGCTTTGCCTAAATATCGAGGTCTTAATAATAAAGGCAAGCAGAAATGTTTACCTGGTTTTGACATTTTGCGTCTGAGCCGTTGTAGATGTGGGGCACAGGTTGTTGGTAAATATGAACGGACGGACATGGTTGCTGCAGATGGGGCTGATGTTAACCTTTAAAGACAAGAGTTTAGTTAAACAGCTTGTGTTCGCAGAAATGCAGCCTTGCATTTAGAACCCGCAGAGACAGTTTCTTGTATACATTTGTTTTACAGACAGGATGTGTTGATATTTCTTGGCTGAGTACAGGTGGAAAAGTAATTTTTTCCCCTAATTCAAATAAAAAAAGTGACACCTTGATGTATTCTTGATTCACTATGCATAAAGTGAAACATTTCAAGCCTTTTTGTTTAAATCTTGATTATTATGGGTTACTGGTCATGGAAATCAAATATCCAGTATCTCAAATATTTCAGTCTGGTTCAGTACGCACGAACACAATCATGGGCAAGACTGCTGACTTGACAGTTGTTCAGAAGACACTCATTAACACTCTGCATGAGGAGGGTAAGCCACAGAAGGTCATTGCTGAAAGGGTTTGCTGTTTGCAGAGGGCTGTATCCACGCATATTCATGGAAAGTTGACTGGAAGGGAAGTGTGGTAGGAAAAGGTGCACAGTGATGACCGCAGCTTTGAGAGGATTGTCAAGCAGCGCCGATTCAAGAACTTGGGGGAGCTTCACGTAGTGGACGTGCATCGAGAAACACCAGACGTGTCCTGGAAACGGACTGCAAGGGTCACATTCCTAGTGTCACTCCTGAACCAGGGACGACTTCAGAAGCGTCTTACCTGGGCGAAGGAGCAAAATAATTGAACTGTTGCTCCGGTCCCAGAGTCTGGAGGAAGAGTGGAGAGGCACATTATCCAAGTTGTTTGAAGTCCAGTGGGAAGTTTCCACAGTCAGTGATGATTTGGGATGCAGATTTCCCTTTTCAGGGAAAAGCAACCGGTTTGCTGCCCATGGTATTACTGTGCTTGATTAGCCAGCCAACGGGCCTGATCTGTACCCCATAGGTAATCTCTAGGGTATTGTCAAGGGGGGGGGGGACGAGACCCAGACCCAACAATACAGATGAGCTGAGATCCGCTATCAAAGCAACCTGGGGATTTTTTTTTTCCATGCAGTTTGAGCCGTAATCATCAAGGTTGAAACAAAACAGACTTAAAAATGTTCACTTTGCGTAATGTATCTTGAACATATGAAGGTGTCACTTTTTTGTTTTATTATGGGGAAAATAACTTTTCCAAGATAATTTACATTTTGGGAGATGCACCTGTATAGCATAATATAATCTCTTACAGCAGTTGTGAAAATTAGGTACTGTATTATAGAAGTTGTACAGGTCCTTTATCGTTGGTAGTGCATAGCGCTTACGGTGACAGGGTTGTGGGTTCCATTCCCACAATGGCCAGAACAAGTATCAATGCCAAGGTTTTGGGTTTAATTTCCACAGGACAAGTCCAGGACAAGCATGACAATTTAACTAAATTATACACATGTAAATGTTGTCCCTCTGTACCGCTACATAATGATTGTGTATTGCATTGTGCTGCTTTGTTCTCAAACTCAGTTATGGTCTCTTTGTAGGACATCGACCTGAGAGTGAAGTGGCCTAATGACATTTACTACAGTAATCTAATGAAGCTTGGTGGAGTACTGGTGAAATCAACAGTCATGGGACCAACATTCCATCTCCTCATTGGTCAGAATCCTCTTAATGCCTGTGCAATGTAATGAATTATCAAATATACAGTCATGTGAACAAATTAGGACACCCCATGAAATATATTGTTATTTTTTAAGAAATATTGACATATCTCAAACAGCATCTATAGATAAAGGTGTTGTAATTGAACCAAAAACAATGACATTTTGACCATTATATTGACCATTATTATTTAACAAAACATTTACAAAGATGCCATTTCCTACTGAGGAAAAGGTTATGACAACCAATGCCCTAATAGCTGATATTGCCCCCTTTGGCTGAAATAACCTCAGTAAGAATTGTTTTATAACTGTCTGGCAGTATGGGGGAATGTTTTTCCTGCTCCTCTATGCAGAGTTTTTTCAGCTGTGATCTCTGATACAATTAATAATTCATAGTGGAATCTATGATAGTGAGCTGGCCAGGCCCTGCGGCAGCAAAGCAGCCCCAAACCATAACATTTCTACCCCCATGCTTCACAGTTGGTATGATGTTTCCGGTGCTTCAATGGTGACTTTGGTTTGTCCCACACATGTCTTCTGTTACTGGGCCCAAACATTTCTACTTTGGTGTCCAAAGCACATTGTTCCAGAAGTCCCGGTCTTTGTCTAGCTGTTTTCTAGCAATATTGATATGTCCATTGTTCTTTAAAAAATTTTTCACATGACCTTTTCCTTAAATCATAACATCTATGGCCAAGGGTGGTCCAGCGATCAAAGCTGCCGCCTCCGGTTTGAGTCCGTCCTAGTTGTTTTTTTTTGCAGAACCTCTTTCCCGTAATTTCCACCACTTTACTGTGAAATGTATTAATCCTGTACAAATATTCTGACAATATACTTGTTTCTATTGGTAAAAAGTGTAATCTCTGTCAATGTCTTTTGAAACCACCCTTTGTTAGGCTGTGGGTTCAACGTGAGCAACAGCAACCCCACCATCTGCATTAATGACCTGGTGATGCAACACAACCGGGAGCATGGCACCAGCCTGGAGGCCCTGAACTCAGCACAGCTCATAGGTCGCACCCTGACTTTCTTGGAGGAGCTCATATTTGCCTTTCAGGAGCGGGGTTCAGAGGCTGTCTTAGCCCTCTACTACAAGAGATGGGTGCACAGGTAATCGATCTGCAACTACTCTACTGCATCTTTTGGATATTCTCTAATCTACCTCTGGCTTGGTCCTATTCTTACAATACGAGAAAAAATATGTTTTAATGTTGTTGGTACTGTTATCTATTTGAGCCATTGTGAGTTTACGGTCGACTCACAAGCGATATGACATACATGCACAAAGAAACGTGAGACGTGGCAGGGCCTGTCGGGGACAACACTAAAAGTAATTCTGGATTAGAGCTTTGATCTGCTTTCATTCCTAATTATGGTTTGCTCTTGTTTACACCCACTGCTACTCCAGATCAGTTGGTCACGAGCACCAAGAAAGGCTGGTGCCCGTTGTGCCCCACATATTTACAGCACACTGTTATGTGTGGTTGTTTGAAACGAGGCCTCAAGGCGTTGGTAGCGGTTCCATCTAATGTTATTTTCAATCTTTGTCATATAGAACCGCTGGCATGTGTGCAGGGCATTGGAAGTTACCCTTCAGTTTAAATCCCCACAAGGCACAGTCATTTTTAGGCACACATCCATGATGGGTTCGTGATTTGCCTGTCATAGGAGGTTAAACCAATTAAACCAGATGAGCTTTACCTGATTATTATGGAACATTTTCAACTAATGCACTCTGTGCATGCTAGGACTTTAATTTAAATCTAAGCGTTGGTACTTAACAGTACTTATCTCTTCCAAATTTGCCATAAGTGTTAAGGAGACCTCAGGACATTCAGCTATTCTGCAGTTGAATGAGGTGAGAGCAAAGTCTTGTATTTTGCTCATTCTGCTACTGTATCTGCTGGGTTGCAATTGTCAATGTCCTTTTGCTGAGCCTACTTTCAACAGAGCAGCCATGCTATAAGAGAACGATAACGCATTTGACTACCTGTACAATCTGCTGCTGCTGACCGTGATACACTAGTGCAAATGTGTACCACAGACGACAGTAAACATCAGTCACTCTCTAGACATAGCTATCTTTTCTGTTCCCTTTTCTGTTCCCTCTGCCCCGTCTCAGTGGGACCCTGGTGCATCTGTGGAGCGAGGACGGCCCCCACGCTGAAGTGGTGGGCATCGACGACAACGGCTTCCTGCAGGTGCGCTCTGAGGAGCAGGGTGTGGTGTCTGTGCAGCCTGATGGCAACTCTTTTGACATGCTGAGGAACCTGGTGGTGGTCAAGCAACGCTGACAACACCTCATGGACACCCATGGCGGACCCATCTGGAT
The DNA here is from genome assembly GCA_016801125.1 of Novumbra hubbsi. Lineage (NCBI taxonomy): Eukaryota > Metazoa > Chordata > Actinopteri > Esociformes > Umbridae > Novumbra > Novumbra hubbsi. The sequence continues at coordinate 28,495 of JACXGK010005186.1, read as the reverse complement.
GGCTGAAGCCAGTGGCATCAGGAGGGAATATTCTGTTCATGAGTTAATCTCACATATCTTATCTAATAGGTTGAAAAAGTACTTCAAATGTTTTCTTGTTTTCTGTTTGAATAACTTATTTGCAGATCTATCAAGTACTTGTCTGCTAATAGAAATACAAATGCTCTCATGTTTTATGTCGTAGATAGGTTTAAGCCTAGTCATCGTCATTTCTTTTTGAATAAAATCCTGCAGTGCTAAGGTAGTTGTTTTTAAAAGTGTGAAGTTGGACTGTTAAGCTTACTTGACTGCTAGTGGAATTACTTCAATATATTACACAATCAAATTTATAGTGGGCAGTTAATGGGTGTCTAAATTACAGGCTTTTATGAACATATAAAAATGTGGTACTCCCCAACTCCATAGCATCATTTAAATATTTACCAGTAATGTAATTAAAAGGTTGTGGAATAAAACTGTCAACACAGATGATTTCTTTTATTTTGGGTCCCATGTGAAATATTTCATTACAACAAAAGTGCTAGCTGTCAACAACAGCATTTCCCCCCCGAGGCGTTCATGCGAGGGCTATTAAAATGTTAAAACATCTTTAACTTGTTGCTTGGAAAGGTACCAAAACCGATTTGCGTAAAGACGTTGTGGTGCTATTGACACAGGAGGTCACACTTAGATGCAAATGCATTCACTGAGCACAAACACATTGTGATCAACTGCACAAAGGCTTGCTCATATTCCACATCCTGGAATGTTAAGCATTGGTTGCTACCAAGCTACAGATAAATCAAACCTGTTGCACTGAGTTATGTATTAACTTATGATAAAACTCCAATTTAAGAACACAAGACCAAGACTATAATGTTCTAGCTGTGCAAAGTGTGGTTCTCAGTTATTAAGAATAACATATTTCACATCCCAGAAGTGTTTTGTAGTGATTTCTTTTTCTTCAAAATCCCACAATCTCACCTTAAGACAACTTAAGAGTATACATTTTGTTTTGAATATTTATTTTTAAGGAGGGTGTATTTGGAATGTCAGTCTGAGTGCTGAAATTAGGTTCAACTTGTACAGAATGTTAATTATTTCAGTAGAAATGTAGGAAATTGTAATGTTAAATAAAGGGAACACCTTTCTAATCACATCCTGAAATGTATTTATTGATATTCTGTACATTTGTTAAAGCAATCGTTTACACTTTATTCGATAGGAAACTTGAAACATTGCTAAAGCTTTCCCCTAGATAAGTGAACTGAAATGTTTTTAGTCTGTCGTTGAATGTCGTTGAATACATCTTTGTTAATCAATATAATAGCTGCATTATATTTACTAATGTACATTTGACGCACACATTTTCAGAAGATATTAGCACAGGGCGGGAACAGCCGATCAGGTGGTTTTCATCATTATGGACAGTTACTGATTGTTTGGGAAAGTGCTTGACTGGTATGGCAATGTTTCGCGGTCATCTGACCTGCCCACTTGTCCTGAAGTCAGGTAGGACCACATTGAAAGGTAGATGGAAGCCCATGGAAAAGCTGAGGATAGACTCCACAGTTGATGCGGAAAGGCTGATACAGGTTGACTGGGATTCTCTTAGCCTTAAATGGACTTGTCGCTGCCGGAGAAATGAACAACCAGTGTGTTGAATGTGCCCAGAGTACCCCTGAAGTACCTGTTGTGGGCTTCACCTTTAGACCTATGATCCCCTCACTGTGTCAAAAGTAATCTTGGAAAGTCTTGTGATTGCTTTGTATCTTCACATTTTATTTGATATATATATATATATAGTTTTGTGTCTGTGCAATTTGTTTAATTGCTGTTTGTAACCTATGCAATGTCAATTATATAACTTGTTATAAACATTTTAACAAAAAGTACTGAAATAGAGTTACTGTGTTTATTGATTGATCCTTTTCTCATTTGTTTTACTGTGTTGATGGATGTTTTCCCCACGGGTCTGAGGCGTAAAAAGCGTTTTTGCTTTTTAGTCTGCAAAGAAATGATGCTGTTAGCAACAACAGTCTCCCTTTTTTATAATACTTGACTTTTAGCCAATGCGTCTCTCCATAGGATCTTAGTTATGTGTACATGTTTACTTCTGGGTGGTCATGGGAAATGAACCAACTACCCTTCCGTTGGCTCAAAGGAACCATCTTAATACTTTTACTACTAGAATTGATATTTCAATGAAGGTCGTTCGTTTAGGTTCCTTTGCTTTCCTTTGTCCAGGCCCCTTGAGCTGTATTTAATAGAAATAATCTAGATTTGAGTTCATCTTTGCTCAGCAGCGGATATGAAAGGGGGAAGAGGGGATTCCCTCCTCCCGGCGGGGGAGTGATGAGGTGCTTGGTTTATCCCAGTGGTCGTAAATGGCAATTCATATGTCTTCAGGACCTCAGGTTTTGAACTCACCTCTGGTAGATGAGGTGAAAATATGCAGGAAAGCGCCACAAATGGAACAGAGCCCCACCTAACATGCTCATTCACCCTGCTTGTATCTTCGGATATATATATATATCCCTTATGGTTTCATCAAAGACAGTGTGAGAATATAGTACCGCGTGTATTCAGTGGGAACATTAAAATACCTTGTTAACTGGTTGCATACATAATGTAATGTTTGAAGAATCATCATGGTGTTGTAAGTGCTGGGTGGAGCTTTTTGTTTTACAGTAAAGATTCAAATCTTCACAACACTGGGCTAATGTAACTGATGGTGTGTGTGTGTGTGTGTGAGCGCATACTATGGAGTATCTGCTTTGAAGATGTCCTGAGTTTCTGAAGTTCATTAAGCAAATAGCTTATCTCTGGATCCATTAATGCGCCTCCTCAATATCCTATTAAACAATTTCAGTGGCAGGTCTAGGGGGTCAAAGGGATCTATCCTCTTTAATATTGGCTGCTTAATACCACATGCAATCCAGTCTCCTGGGACACGGCAGAGCCCTTTGGTTCACCTTCAAATAACAGACCATTTTAAAGGCTAGCTATAAAGATGGGAGTTCTTGGCATCTATGTTTATGAAATTATTTTTGACCGCGTGTCTGTTGAACCTTGCGTGTTGTATTATGTGTACATGGTTAGATGGAGAACCGTTGACCGACTGATCACATTCCATAATATAATGAAACCTCAAACAAAGCAAGCGAATGGAGTGGACATACTAAATTTACATATACTCTGAAGGGTATCTGAAAGCTAATGCATGGTGTTTTATTGTGTTTGAATGAAATCCAGACAAAAAAAAATACTTTGACAGCACAAATGATTCATTGGGTTTTTTAGTTTGCTTTAGAAATTGCTGGGCTATTGTTGCTGAAATACACAAACACAAAAATGGTATACGTTTTTATTGTAGTGCCTTCTATAGCATCTGCCTACATTTGAGTTAAAGGTGCAGGTCTGTGATTTTGGGCCACTAATTCTAAAAGTGACGCTGTTGAGCCAAAAAGGGTCAAAATTGTGTATTATGTATTTTGCCAATTTGTGGTTTGTCATCCAAAACACTCCCTTTTAAACTTGGAAATGACTAACTGAGGTATAATAGTAATTATATTTAGATTATGCATGTAAGAACACTATCTTTAATGTCCAGCAAAAATGGGAGGTTTAAAACATTGTTTTGTTTATCGCAAAAAATCCCAGACCACATCTTAAAATGTTAACATAGATTGTATCCAGACGTCCTCGGCCGTCATCAGACTGTGCAGATGTGGACCTCTGGTTTTGTGACAGGGTCTTGCCCAAATCTTTCCCTGACTCTGGGTTCTTAGGGGAATGTAAGGGGGGGGCGGGGGGTAATGTCGATAGAGAAGACCACCGGGTTGTAAGAACCCTCCCAAACACACAGACATTTGGCGGGCCTGTGTGACCAGAATAATGGAATACAGGCAAGAGGTGAAGATGACGTCATACTTTAACTGTTATATAAGTGTTCCTTGTTCAGCAATTTAACATGTTTGATTTTACATCCATGCCCAAACCTCTTCAGTGACCAGATGATTATCACGGTTCATTCGGAAGAGTAGCGAAGAGCTGAAAATAGCAATGGACAACAACTGTCTGTTGGGATATTTCATTTGAATTGTTTATTTGAAATTGTTTTATTTAATTTAACCCGATGCAGTTGCAATTATTTTCATTATACATGTTTAGACCCTGGTTTTGTTCATAAATAAGCAAGCTGCTGTGTTGCACAATCATAAATATACAGGTTACATTACCAATCCATGGGTAGATCAAATTCATTAATTCAAAAATGCTACTTTTTAGAAGGTGACCGCATTCTATACTTTTGTGTTTGTAAATTTTTATGTCAACTATAAGGTAAGAAGGGACCACATCTCTTATTTTGTATTGGAAGATTTTACGTTCTCTTTTTTGTATCAGTGTCACTTTTCAAGAAGTGCATAGAAAACTGCTTGTTAATTAGCTTGAAATATTGCTACATTCAATCAAAATGCAGCTTTTCACATTCTGTTCTATATCGTATCTTATTGTTCAGGTCTTTAGGACTGGAGCCTCTGAATTACAGCATTTGAGGTGTGTATTTGTATTGGCAATTTGTACCTCAACTGATGTACAGAATGGCTCAAAGGTGCATGACATCTTATCAAAAGAAATGGCTTTGAGCTAGAACGTGACAATGCATTACATATGCAGTATGCAAAAATATAATATATTCAAGAACCTGAAATGACTGGCTGCTCCTTAGAGGAGTCTGACATTGGTTTGTCTACGTAGAAAACATCTGAAGAACAGATATGGAGCCAGAGCGATGTGGTGGTTTTAACCAGACTGGGCCTCCAGAAAGTGACTTGACTTATGTCTGACAGTTACACAGTGACACTGGTACAGCTTCCAGTCATGGTCTGTGTTCATGACCAAAACGGCTAAAGTCACAGGGTGTCGGCCTTTCCTTGACCTTCAACCCTGGGCTGTGTCACCTCTCATTGGTGATGATGACAGACGTGCCGATGTAATGAGGGATCTCCCTGTGGGTCTCAGGGGAGGAGCTGGAGGCAGGGCTTTGGCTCTTGTAGCCGTAAGAGCCCATATCGTTGCTGCGAAAACCATAATTGTCCGTCAAGTGGCTGATGGCAGTGTAGGGCGGGGCCTGGAAGGAGCCATGTTTGGCTAAAACGTGGTGTAGGTTCAAAGACACGTACGGAGTCTGTGCCGGCAGCCCAACTCCCATCCCAACACCGACCCCCATCCACATCCTCCTCTCCTCCTCCCCCACTTCAGGCTCCAGCAGCTTGGGGGTCCCTCGCTCTCCAATGCTGTCAGTGTGCTCCAGGGGGCCAGTGGCACTGTGGCTGTAGGGGGGCTCCATCATACACAGCCTTCTGCGCTGCTCTAGAACCATCTGCATTGGAAAGGACTGGCCCAGGCCGTGAAGGGCCCGGGGCTGCTCACAGCTTGCCTTCCCCAGCACAGAGCCAGTTAGCAGGGGAAAGGACAACGACTTCTCGCCTCCTATGCAACCGCCACCCTCTGAGGCCTTGAGGAGGTGGTCTCTGCTGAACGGCAGTTTGCTGTCCTCTATTGCGGCCTGTGGCTGGGAGTGCAGACGGCCCTCTGTGTTCTTGGTCTGGCTAAGAGTTTGATGCTCATGGGGCTCTTCCTTGAACCTGCTGCCTGGGCGCGGGGCTGCACAGCTGGGAAAGCTGTCATGGAAGGGCTCCCTGGCTGGGTACCTCTTGCTTGCAGTGCTGCCTGCAGTGAAGAAATAAACATGACATTTTAAACTCAGTGACAACTCTCTCTTTATGAGGATTTTGGTTTCAACAATAGAGTTGCATGGAAGAGAACAATGTTGTATCCCCCCACCACCACGAAAAAAGAATGCGCTTAACTTTGATTTCTTTGGCATTGACTTTGCCGCCTAATGGCTTTGATGAAGGAAACCGTACTTATTATGATTGTCAGAAATTGTTTTTTCAAGACAAATTAAGAGGAATGCACTTATTAGTGGGGATGCCCCCACTAATGTAATCTCACATATATATTAAGTTATTTATTAGTATAGCCACCATAACACCTCCTACAGTACAGAGACATGACAGGTATCAAAATGTGCGTCTCGTTTACGATTGCATTGAGAATGTTTTGTGGAAGGTTTCGTTGCAAGGTCAAAACATAGCCACACACACTGACCAATAGGTAGCTAGCCACACTGAGCGCTGGTTGCCTAGCAACCTACGTTAGTCAAATTTTACAGAATGAGGCCATGCAAATGGTTGCCATTTCTGAAGTTGCAAATTATGCTAGCTAGCTACAGTACTGTTTATGATGTGACAATAAAAAGGTACTGACTTTGACTATTGGACTTACTTCGCCAAAGGTAAGGCCGAAGTTTTTTTGCTACCTTTTTACAAGCTATTCCATCTTTTTTTATGTCTCACTAGCTAGCTAATGAGATTTTTTGGGGATTCGGGAGATTGCCAGCTAAGTACATCAGGTGCAGAGGCAGCCACCTGTTACAATTTCTAACGAAGTAGTAGCTTTTCTAGTTTTAAGTTGCTCTGGATAAGAGCGACAGCTAAATTACTAAAATGAAAAGTGTAATGTAGCAAAATCTGTCTTTTTCTATTGTTGCATTCAGCCAGGCCCTGTGTTTTTCCAAGTTACGAATTACAATAATCTCACCAGATGAATCCTTATTAACAAGTACATTTTAATTAGTGTTTCCCAAACAGGCATGTATGACAGTACATTTGCTTGGTTCCACCACATGTCCATGCTGATAAGATAAGCATTGCTTCTTTCAAATTGCATCTTATTTGAATTATTCCAAAATATGATCACTTATGGCTGCAAATAGGCTTCTAAGGTACTGTTACTACCCACAATAATGAACACATTCACAGATCAGGCAAGTCACAGAAACCCATTGAGGCAAATCATTCAACTTGCCCAGGGACAAAATATTTAATTAATAACTTTGTTCTGAAGTTATCAGTGGACACAGTCCAAGGGACATCTATAAAGAATGTTTATAGACAGAAAGACAAAAAAGCAACTACCAATGCATTTGCTCATTACACCACGTTGAGCCCAACTGTTTTAGCTACAAGCTAATAGGTTACATATTCCAAAAGTTGTTAGGCTAGGTAACAATCATCTTTGTGCTTCTTGGGAACTAATTTAATGTTTCTCGCACGTTTTTTTGATTTTTTTGATGATTGTCAGGGCCTAATGGTTGAAACTACAAATAAATAAGTACATTAGTTAGGCTAAGTGGTTTCTGCATCACAGCAATAATCCCAGTTTTACAGTAACATGCACACAAGCTTTGGAATGTAACTATATGTAGTATATTATTATTGTTGTTGTGAAAAAAGCTAAGTTGTATATGGAGGACCACAAATGTCAGAATAAAACTCACAAATTTATTTGATGCACTTTCTGTTGACAAATGTGTCAATGTAAGCACCATTAGCATTGAGTCTAACAAAAGACAAATTAATTGAATCTAACAAAAGACACATTTCACTGTACCTTCAAGACACCGTCACCCAAAATATGTATATGCTTTTGCTAAGTTAGATGCTTTCCTATAAATATCCATAATTTCCTGGCTATAATTTTTTGTAAAATGTTTCAGCTGTGCATTCAGAAGCATGGAGAACTTTGCCTTCCTCAGCGCTGACTTGAATCACCATGCTCTCAAACCAAAATCATACCTGAATACACTGCGGCGCTGGCGGTGGTGACAGCACACGATGCAGCAAAGGGCCTCAGGCTGTGACCAGTACTATTACTGTGGTGGGTTTTGATGTTGGCACAGTTCCAGCCCCCCTCGGACCCTCGACTTTGCAAGGAGCTGAGCAACTGCTGGGATGCCTGGCCAGGAGGAGATGGGGTGGGTGAGACCGAGGAGGAATGCTGGGTGGCTCGCAACCTTCTCTGGGGATCAGTGTGTGGTAGATGTCCATAGGGGTAGCGGAAGGAGAGCCCATAGGGGGAGTTGCTACTGCAGAGGATCTCTCCAACCTCTGGGCCTCCAGACTGGCCAGAGCTCTGCTCCTGGCAAGGGGTCAGCGGGTATGGGGGACTCTCCTTCCAGCCCCCTCCCTGGGGGGAGCAGTCTAGCTTGTCAGGGTGGTAGGTGCTGTTGGTCTGGCAATAGTCACAATAAACAGTTGGTTACCGTGGGTTACATGACCTGCAGGACTGACATTGTGTGAGGGGCTGTCATCTTTAGTACCTGAGGGTAGGGAGCTGTCTTAAGTTTGTTCTTGATCTTTACTGCTTTGGTTTTGAGTTGTTTGCGGGGGTCCTGAGAGGAGGCCAGACTGCTCTTGTAGGCCAAGCTGGGTTTGGCTGCTCGGCTTTGCTCTTGAGACAGCTGTATATCTTTATACTCCACATCTCTGTGGAGAGACAAATACATACAGAATAGATCCGCTTAGATTAGCTTCACAATATATTTTTTTTATCCTCCCCCCGTAGATCCCCTCCCACACAGAAACCCATCCACCAATCCACCCCAGAAGCCTCTGTGACCCAGCAATCCCATCCAGAGCTCCCCATCTCCCAAAAGTCCTTCATTCCCCCCCCCCCCCCTCCCCCACCCTCACATAAAAACAGACAAACACACAGACACCACAGCACAAACTCGAGACATCAACAAAACGCAGACATGACTAAACAAAGAACCAACTGACAAGAAACTAGAAAGAGACTACATACCAACTCAGGGGAGCCTCTGCAAGCCATTGAGATATGTAATAAATGGCTGCCATTTGATGAGAAAAGCAGCATAGGACCCCCTCAGAGCATACCATAACAGACGTAAAATAAAACAGAATATTACTCAGCAACAAAGAAACTGGCGGGGAATGGACAGACTGCCTCAGCATTAGCACCCTACGACGAGCCAACACGGTAGAAGCGGCAACAATGTCAGCCTGTCCGGGGCTCAAAGCGGACAGGTTCTCTGGACACCAAACACTGCCAACAGAGGGCATGGCTGCAGGTTAAATTACAGCACCTCTGACAGAACCCAGAAAATAGAGTGCCAATACGCCTGAAGTGCAGGACACTGAGCAAACATATGGGTTAGGTCACAAGGCGAGACCTGACACCTGTCACACTCATCCTTTTTATCGGGATATATACCTGCCAGTCTGGACTTGGAGAAGTGAACTCTATGCGCCACCTTCAACTGAATATGACCTAGGCAAGTGTAGGATGAAGTGAAGTGTATTCTGTCAACAACCTTATCACACCACTCCTGAGAGGAAGGAGTGACGAAGAAATGCAGGATTGTGCCTCAAGATGGCACGATGGGGTGTTCGGAGCATGCAACCAAAATGTAAATTCCTCAAAATTTGGCAGCCCTGTATTAGTAGAGCAAGGTAGGAAATGCCAGTCCACCACTAAACCTGCATGTCTGCAGCAAGGATTTACAGACTCTGGGAGCCTTACCACCCCAAATAAATGAGATCATGACCAGGTCGAAGACTTAAGAAAGGACCTTGATAAAACAATAGGATAGATTCAAATAGATAAAGGTATTTGTGAAACTGTTAATTTTTACAGCATTAATCCTCCCTATAAGTAATAGCGGTAAGCTACCCCATCATCATAGATCAGACTTGCACAATAAGGGGAGCAAAGTTTGCAGAGAAAAGGGCAGTTAGTGAACATTTTGCTTTGACACCGAGGTATGTGAAACCAAAGCGGCTAATTTGGAAAGACAAATCAGTTGGCTTAAGCTGCAGCGTTGCCATATTGATATGGAAGCACACACTCTTCTGGAGATTCAGCATGTAACTAGAGAAAGGAGCCAAATTCCTCCAGAATAGAGAGGATGAAAGGTAAGCATGTTGCAGGGTTACTGACATAGAGTAACAAATCATCAGCATAAAATGACAGCCTGTGTTCAACCTCCCTCCTGTGACACACCCTGGAAAGAAGAAATGCACATAGAGCTATTGAATGGGACTCAATAGCAAGTGCAAATAACAAGGGAGAGAGAGGGCAACCCTGCCTGGTCCCCGTGCTTCGGGACACGTATACAGCAGACAGACCCATGAGCCAAATGTGTCCTCAAATCCAAACTTTTTAAGAACAGCTTAAAGGTATTTAATACTGTTGACTGCCTTCTCCTCATCTAGAGAGATTACCACCTCAGGAAATGTAGAGAAATGTTTGGAATAAATAATATTGAACAACTGAATGTTAAAAAAAGGAGTGTCTACCCTTAATAAAGCCAGTCATTTCCTTTGATATGATTCAAGGCTGAGGGGGAAATCAAGGTCAGCCGCAGTGTCGGAGTCAACAGAATGATTCTCCACATCACCCAGGAACCAAATCATTTTGGCAGTATCTAATGGGAGGAATAGAAATATTTAAAGGTGTCGTTGATCCTCTTCAGGTTTGAAATTAAACCAAAAGAACAATTATTAATTTGGGGAATTAGACGAAAGTCAAACAAACATTTCAATTGGTGTACCAGTCGACGATCTGCTCTGTCATCATGTTCACAATATGAGAATGCAACAGCAGCTGTTTTGCTTTTTCAGTGAACAAGAGGTTATATTCATACTGCAAGTTCAAGCATCGTTCATGCAGCTCTGGAGATGGCATCAGTTTAGTGATCTAGTTTAAGTATGTCTTAAGAAAGTTCCTCTAACTTTGTTCACATGAGAAAAGTAGGAAATAATTATGCCTTGTAGGTCTAATTAGACTATATTGAATCTACTTCACACTCTCTCTTCTGGAAATAAATTAAATTAGATTGAATCTACTTCACACTCTCTCTTGTGAAGTAGATTCAATCTGATTGAAAAAAGACAAAATTATCAATGGAGGCGATAAAAAAGAGAAAATCAGAGAAAAGAACCGATTTAAACGTCCAACAGGGAAAATCAAGTCAAGGGGACCAAGGTCAGATATCTTTGTGGGCAGGAGTAGGCAGCACCACAAACAGTGCACATGAAGATTGGCCAACTAGGTGTAAAAGAGCCTGCAGACTTGTCAGAAAGAAATAACTGGGTAAAAGGCTAAGTCATCCAGTTTCATAACAATATAGTGACAAGCACAACAGGACATCGCAGCGTTAGTCAATTTAACACAGTAAAATAACGCTACTGATAGAAGGCTGAAAAAGGCAGTCAAATCGCACCTGAGAATACGACAACGGACTAGTCCATCCAGCAGACGAGCGTTCACACAAGCGCCCAAAGCAACTCGAAAGTGGTGGTCAAACCAGCACTCTGCTTCCTCAGGGAGTTGAACTGCAGTCTCTCCCATCTGTGTTCAACACATAGATGGGCAGGAAAGCCGAGATTGAATTTGACTTTCTTCTTGTTTCACGTCAAGGAATATAGCTCTTCTCCTAGCGACACCAAACGTGAGGTCGGTGAAACGGAACACTGTGCAACCGCAGAAGGGTTGTTGGTCTCAGTTTTGAATTCAGAGAATCCACTCCTTGTCTGGGAGATTGTGGGACCTACTGAACCGCCCTGGGCCTCGTGCTGTGGCCTCCGACCACCGGGGGGGGGGGCCAATACAGAGAGCCCTGTCCATTCCCAGGATCAGGGTGGTACCTAGCCCTTCCACAAATCAATCTTCCATGAGTTCCACCTGGTCCCCACATTCTTGACCCACTAGAATTTCCGATCACCCGAATGTTACAGCTGTGTGAGCGGGCTTCCAGCTCGTCAGTCTTGTCTACTCGTTTTTGGTTCTCAGTCAGGCACCTTATTTCTCAAGGGAAACTATGCGGTCACTGTAATCACTTAGGTCGCGTTCAAAAGCATCCAAACGACGGCCCTGGTCGTCCGCTACTGATCGAATAGCATCCAGAGCAGAAGAGAAAGGAGCCAGAGCCCCTCAATAGCAGGTGCCAAGTCTCAAATGCAGACCTCAGGTGAACGGCCACGAATGCCGAAATTTGCCATAACGAGAGTTGAGCAGAGATCCTGGAGGTCTGAGAGGGTAAACACTCTCTCTGTGATATGACAGTCGGAGTCAGCCATCGCAGACGCATGTTTCTCAAACTATGTGACATAATAGATAATCTAATCAAAGTGTTATGGTATGGATTGAAGATTAATACAAAGCAAAAATCACACATAAATTAGCTACCGTCTGCATGGACTACTCTGTCCACATGCTAAACAGGAACTTGATTGCATCACACACATTTTAAATTATAAATTTAAATCATTGTGCACCAGAAATATCACTAAACCCTAATCTTAAAACTAGACACCTAAACCAAACACCAAACCCAAAGTCGTAAATAACCTTTTTTTCTCATGAAAGCAGTAAATGTCCCCACAAGGTCATCAGACAGATTTCAAGTAATAACAGAAAGGAAACACACAGCCTTCTAAAATAACCTGTTTAAAACCCTTTCTTTTGCCCCAAATGTTCCAAGACCATTAAATAACATTTTAGGGTTTGATTCACCTGTCACAGCCCCATTCAAGTCAATGGTGAAAATGAATCGTGTTGACTCACGTGAGAACATAGTTGACACTGACAATACAGTGGGGTCTAGAGGAGCGGCTGTTGTGGACGATGGTGGCGTAGCTCTGCACCCACACCCAGCCTCCGTGCTTGGACAACATACGGTAGTACTTAGTGGTGACCTGTCCTTTCACCAATACTGCAGAGGAAAAAGCAGCAGGAGGAGGAGGAGGCGGACGAGGCAGATAGGAGGAGGGAAAAAAGTAACAACAGAGTGGTCATAATGAGATGACAGACTGGGGTTGACTGGGAATGAATAAAAGATTGACAGTCAAAAAGAGAAGGACACAACTGTATAGGAGAATGCAAAGTGAATGCTTAAGAGAGCACCAGCAAAAGGCTGGTTCCTTCAAAAACAATAATGAACATGTTAACAGGCATAACTCATGAATACTTTTATTCTTCTCCTGAACCTGAGAGCCCAACCGTTGCCACTTATAGTAAGCCTAACGCCTAACGCACTGAAGATTGTTGAGATTGTTTAATAGCAGGTGTCTCAGTGTGGCCAAAGCTCGGGAAAGACTCACAGAGGTGGTGAGCAAAGCGTAAATGGAATACATCACAGCCATGCACGTGGTGGTACAGTGTCTTCTCAATCAGGTCCTGGGGCTCATATCCAGTCAACTCAGCCACCCTAAAAACCAGAGGTCAGGGGTCAAAAGTAAATTGTGATTTTCAAAGCCTTTGTCAAATCATGTTTTTAGGTTTTGGCAATTCTTTTGCACTCCCCTTTTTATATCTTATTTAGCATGTTTCCTTTCGTACCTGGAGTCCAGGAAGATGAGCTTGAGGTCCAGGCTGGCCCTGAACATGAACATGTTGCTGTGTAATTTGATCTCCGTGATCCCGCTGGGGGGCAGAGAGTGGCCCACCGCCACCAGGCCCACGATCTGATAACACGAGTCATACAGCGCCACGTCCATCACGTACTGACGGATCTTCAGATAGCCGCTGCAATGGATCACCTGGGAAGAACAAAAGGGTGGCTTTACACAGTAACGTGGCGTCATGTCCTGACTGTGCTTTTGTTTCCACGTGTAGCTGGATATGAGAGGTACAACATTGCTTTTAATGCCAAATACTGTCAAGGCAAGAACAGGTGCAGTCTTCAGAGTGCCTCAGTCTTCCAACCCCTCCTCCTCCGCCCCTGTCCTCCACACTAACCTCCCTACAACAGCCACGTGCCTAGAGACTAATGGAACTGTTTATCTTCCTCACTCCTATTTACCTATGCCTGCACAGGCCTCGTCTGGCCATTTAGTAGCGCTCACCCAGTTCACACAGATGATTTATTCTACTTAAAATAACGGCTTGTTTATTGCCAATTTAAATGTACCGCAGATCTCCATTGCAATCTGCCAGGTGATTTACATCATGGGGAAGAGGGAAAGTGAGGGCAGAAGTTAGGAATGTAGCTGTTCTATCGAAAATCACAAAATAATAGAGGTCCTTAAATGGTTCTTCCTCACCTGTAGTGGTTCTCTTGCCAAGAACGGACTTTCGAAATAGATCGTTTCTTGATGTGGCAACATGTCTGGATCCCTGTGTTGGTTTTATTACCAAATCTTTGCAGTTGGTTATATTTTCTTTAAACATATTATATCATATATTTAGGACTGACATGTCTATCCATTTGTATATTCACTGATTAATTTGTTTCAAAAAACTAGAAAATTTAACTATTCCAATCTTCTACTGGGACTTATTGTATTTGTCACTAAATCTACCTAACCAGGTAGTCATTTTGAATGTAGATAACAGATGAATATGTTGGATCCCCCCACTTTGGCCAGATTCCAATAGGAATTTCACACCACTTCGCAAGCCAGCAGTATGTTACTAGCAATGACTAATGTGGGCTGTACACTACGCATTATGAACTCTGTATAATGTGGTGTCTTAATTATTTTGATGGCATATAAAATTAGCATCTCACATCAGTGAGGGACTGACGTTTAATTACTTGAAACTCTTAAATTAATTAGAAAGTATCCCTGGGAAATACAGGGCTGAGAAGTAAGTAAACAGTTGGATTGTTTAATTTGATATAAATTCATACATTGCCCTAATTATTGGAATATAAAATAATATTTTATTTTTGTTTGGTACTCTAAGAGGTTGGATTTGAAATCAAACACTTTCTACAAAGTATCGCTTATCAGCTTTCATTTTAGGATTTTTATGTTCACATTGGTTTCACCATTGAAATGACAACATTTTACATGTGCTAATTATATTACTATTTGGGTGCACATACTTTTCATGCAATAACTGTCTGAACTTTTTGACCCATTAACCCCAACAGAAGCTGAGGTTCTTTTCTGGTGATACTCTGCTAGGCCTGTATTGCAGCCATAGCCATAGTGAATCTTCCACTTCAAAGTCTAAGCAATTTATTTGTCAAGTGCACAGAATAAAATACGTCATTCTGAAAAATAAAATTCTTAAGACATGGCACCGGACATCTATTTAGTAAATTAGAAATATTTAAATGTTGTAGTGCCTTTAAATGCCTTAAAATGAGCATAGAAATAAACATACATGAATGTACATATAAAGGGACCAGACCCTGTGTGTTCATGTGATCAATAGGTCAGTGTTGCTAATGAGGAGTTTTAATGTCAGGGGGTGAAAGTCGTTTGTGAGTCTGGAAGTGTTGTGATTGCTGAGCTCACCACTTCTTACTTTCTTTTTTATGACAGTCATATCATAGTATGATATTAATGTGTTGTTGGATGTGTTTTAGATTTTTTTGCTGAATTTCTGTCTCATAATGGCTTTCTTTTGTCCTAATGTTGACAGACATGAATTTCCAGGGGCTCTGTATGTGGTGCTTATATATGGTGCTATATATCAGAAACCATGTTAGGTTTTGTCTTAACCACAGGTGTTTTATAACTTGTAACGCATGTATGTAAGAATAAAAAACATATGAACATTAAAGCATGGAAGTAAGGAAGAATGGGCAACATAAATTAAGTAATGTGATTTCAATATAGTCATACCTTATATCCTCCACATGTCAGTCCTGCATTACGTTTTGCTAACACACACTTCATTCTCAGGAAAAATGAGCGCTCCATTTCATATTCTGTAACACACACACACACATAGACAGAGAGACAGACAGAAAGGAAGAGAGCAAATTATAGGCAAAGTGATAAAGGAAAGTTACTTTATGTGCATATAGACAATAAAAGCCACCAGTCACACACACCCTGGTTAAATAAAACAGCAGATGTGGATGTGGTTAACCTGTGTGTGTGGGTGGGTGTTTTGTGTGTTTGTGTGTGTGTGAAGGGGTCTAGTTAAACTCCCCCAGAAGACGGTACTCCACAACATGTCAAGTGCTGTTATCACACAAGGCTGAGATGCTGCTCCTAGAGGAAGATAATGAAAACCTGCCTGTTGCTCTGAAGAGCAGAGGGTGTTGCCTTGTGTTATGTTTTGTACACAAAGAAGTACTTTATTGTTTTATACCAGCTGCATGCAGGACGTATGTCAGGTTTTTGTATGATGTTAAACTGACTTACTCAATGAATCTTTTAAACATAAGGGACGATTGACTACATTTTGTATCTAGGTTCAATGGAAATCAACACACTTTTAAGAGAGAGGAAGGGAGAGAGAGGAAGTTAAAGAAACAGGTAAACAACAGAAAAAGAGCGGGAGAAAAAAGAACCAAGTACTGCAACAAACAGGACGAAGCATATCTGGCACCTTGGAGGAAGTGATGGTGGATGGGTGGATGGGCGCTCAGCACAGCCGTCATCTCGTCATGGTCTGACGGGTGGATGTACTCAAATATACTGTTACCCGTAAGCTCCACCTGACACAAACAAAATAATCAGGCACATTGACTTTCATCAGACAGATGGCTTGAAAAATAGGACCAGTTATGTGATACATTGGAGACCACTATATACTTCCCTCTAAAACATCCGCTCTCTAACCTTATTCTGTGGTGAATAAATCTTTCTGAAAGGAGTTTTTTAGTCTATTGATCATAGAAGGATGATACTCTGCGATTAAAATAATTATTAAAAGGAATGCCTTTTGTAGGGGGTTATTAAGTGTGTGCGCACGTGCCTCTGTGCTTGCGTGATCACATGTTTGTGTGTGTGTGTGTATGTGCATTAGAAGTGTGTGGGGGGGTGTTTCTTGCCACCCCTGAAATCGATCTCTGCCTCCCTTTCAGCTCTGCCTCAAAGGAAGACGATGTCAGGAACCACTAGGGTTAATTCATGAAAGAGCCAATAATTTGCATGACAACAATGAACATTATCCGGGCCCCACTTTGATCTAATTTACCTCCCAAATTTGAGGGCGGGGTCATTCAGAGAGTGGGTAACCGCTCACCACTCCAACAACAAATTGGTTTCTTCAAAGTTTGGAGTTGGGGCTGCACTAATCTATGATTTGCAGTGAGCGTGCATTAGGACTGGCCATTGGGAGTGAGCGCGCATTGGGACTGACCATTGGGAGTGAGCGTGCATTAGGACTGGCCAATGGGAGTGAGCGTGCATTAGGACTGGCCATTAGGAATGAGCATGCATTAGGACTAGCCATTGGGAGTGAGCGTGCATTAGGACTGGCCATTGGGAGTGAGCGTGCATTAGGACTAGCCATTGGGAGTGAGCGTGCATTAGGACTGGCCATTGGGAGTGAGCGTGCATTAGGACTGGCCATTGGGAGTGAGCGTGCATTAGGACTGGCCATTGGGAGCGCTGTACTTGTGTGATGGCATGCAAGAGGAGCAAGTGAAATATTTGGGTTCAAGATACAATTTGTGTGGGTTCAGGTCTACGCAGACTATCCTAAGTATTCAGGGTTCAAAGACTATACATCACAATGTGCAAAGTGGCCAAATTAGAGCCTTGATATCAGCCTGGCCAGGTGGTATGATTTTCTTCGTCACTTTCTGCGATATGATTGTGAGGTTCCGTCAGTGGATGTTCACCAGTGCAATGACCTAACCAGCCACTATGAACAATCCTTTACGAAACACAGTGGGTACAGACAAATCTAAATGTGTCTGTTAATGTATATGTGCAGTATAATATGCATCACACAAGCTATATTAGGGTAAAGGAACCACTAAAGCTGCTCACCCAGGACTGAATGTCTGATGAACTAAAAACATAATATAGAAACATTGTGCTCATGACTTCCACTTGTCTACCCTTCTTTACCAGACCACAGTGGATGTTCAGAGTGGGTTTCACATTTTGTTTGTTCACATCTCTACACGTCAATGTGGCATCATTGCTATTGCTAAAAAGCTATAGCAGTCCTCAGTACTTTTTGTGCTCCATCACCAGGACCGGCTTATAATATTGTCCATACTACACAATAAAGGCTTCACATTTTGAACACCAGCAAAACATTGTTGGAGTCTACCACAGCGGTAACTCGTCCACGATGTAAACATTGTGCCGGAAATGAAATCTAAAACCGTACAGTTGATGGGGGCCTTTACTAAGACTGAATAGGTCTCAACAGTTAAGAATAGAAGATGCGTTAACCTGAAAGTAATCTGACTCAAGTCTTTGAAACAACGCCATAGCCCACAATACCTGCACATGAGACACACACACACCCACAGATAAGGCCACAACCAAAGCTCATGGACAATTTGAATTAACTAGACAGTGTAAACAGGTGTGTATCAGAAGCATTTGCATCAAGACTGCATGTAAGAGCATCACACTCAGAGCGGTTTTAAATGGATTGACAAATTGCTGCCCCACATTCTCTTAAATTCTTTTTGAGTATACTCGGCTACATTCAGGATATTAGTCATATCTGTTTACCTATAAGTAGATCAAATGAAATTAATATGGACACCCCCATAATTAAAATTGTGCTTAATAGAATAGTGGCTTTTGCCCATTGTGTTTTAGGACACTTGCAAAAATCAATGTTAAGCACATTACACAATTTCTCTTGATTGCCATGTATGTTTTGGAATGTAAATCCGATAAAATAATGTTAAGGTCCAAATAGAGACCAGGACTCTCCCAGTTAGGATATGCTTAAAACATACACTTTTATTTTTAGGGATGCTGCCACTGATTCCCTTTTGCTTGATATTCTTAGTCGCCACGTGACTATTGAGATTATTCAGTGTTACACCTTGTATTAGGAGAGAGTTTTATATGCAACGCGTAGGCATTGAAGTGTGCTTGTTAAGCACCAAAAGCCCACTCCTAAGTGATCATCACACGTCATTCTGATCATAAATGAAACCCCAGAGCAGTGGAATTGGTTAAGCTTCTGTGAGAGCAGGCTTAACAGAAAACTAAATAATACACACGCTCATAGAGATTCACGAGATTAGTACACATGCAAAATGTTAGATTAGCAAAACACAAAGCAATCGGTATTTTCTTGAGTTCAAAACATAAATAATGTCTTCAACCTGGGTGGCTAAAGTTTTAACACCTGGCAGAGATCAATGCTAACAACCAGCAGAATGACAAAGTGAGAGGCATTAGCTAGCTAAACTAAACTTAAATATTAGCATGAATTGAGCTACTGTCTTTGCTGTGTCGTTCACTAATGCTCTACTTACAGCATGAATGAATGGGTGTTTTTGCACAAATTCCACGAATTGTGAAATAAACATTGCCTCCACACAAAGGACGTCAACAACACCTAGAAGACCTCCAGGTCATGTTCTGTGACCACACAGTGCCCTCCCACTTATCTGTGGTATGACTAACGCAACATTTGCTCAGCATTCTGACGTCTTTTACTGACTGTAAAATCAATGTTTGGATAGGCATATCTGGAGGCAGATGGCCCTAGGGTAACCTTAGTTGTGTAAAAGAAAGTAGTTTGCACACAGCTTGTAGCACACCCAATGGAAACCATGGACCAAGATAAAGGCCGAATAATGCCATACCTGGGATAGTCCGAGGTGGACTGACGCGGTCTCAGAGATGTACATGATTTTGCCGTCTGATGCAACAACGAATACGAATCCGTCCAGAGTCTGGGAAATAAAACAGACATGTTAGACATAGAAATAGCCATCCATTTTGCATACAAATGTATTCCAGTTAACACTTTTTATGAACACTTATTTAATTGATTGTTCTGTTATAGATTTGTTTTCTCTATATTTGTACTTGTATATTGCATTTCGTAAATAGCATTTGCTGTGCAATTGCAATTTTCTTTACATATTTCTTTACATTTTTGTGTACATATTTGTGTGTATGTATAATACAACACATATTTGCCACCTGCAGTAAATGTGAGCCCAGTTCCTTAGCCATGTTATCTAGAGGGCTGATTCTAGTCGGTTGGCCCCAGGCCTCCCCAAGCCCTGTAGAGAAAACACACGACAACATATTACCGACATGCACTTCCAGGAGAATAGGACACAAAATACTGGCACATTCCGAATTAGAACACAATATACTGGCACATTCCGAATTAGAACACAATATACTGGCACATTCAGAATTAGAACACAATATACTGGCACATTCCGAATTAGAACACAATATACTGGCACATTCCGAATTAGGACACAATATACTGGCACATTCCGAATTAGAACACAATATACTGGCACATTCCGAATTAGGACACAATATACTGCAAATTCCAAATTAGGACACAATATACTGGCACAAAGAATTCCAATATATAACATAAGAAATATTTTTTTATGTCATCTGCATTAATGTTCTACTTTTTATTTCAATTTTACTTTAAGAAAAAGGGTTGTAGATTTTCAAGGTTTTCTATTTCCTTGGGTTAAAAACGATTTGAGATGTTGCATCTTGGGGTCACCAGGGCTCAAAATCAACAATTAGACAGGTTTGGCATTAAACAAAGGATGAAGGAAATTCTTAGTTTATGTAAATGTATTGTCAAATAACTTGTAATCTGATTGTGAGGTTTTGACTATTTTCTTTCTACTTGTCATTGTAAAGGTCCATGGCAACATGCACTTTCCCAAGTACTAGGACATTGTAGCCAAATCCTGTACTGCCAATTCCAGGAGGTTGAAAATACGGAAAACCATCATTTTGCAATGGCCTTTTCAGTCACAGTAGTTGTACCACACTGAAAAACGGTATATTTAATTCAAGATGACAGTGCATAGGCGCCTAGATAAATATCTGTAGGAATGGCCTTTGGGTTCTTAATTCTTGGGAATCATTATAGAAAAAGTTGAATGCTGCGATTCTTTCAAGGATTTGGAACAAAGAAACTGAGGTATTTCTCGGCGCAAATGTCAAATAATAAAATAATTATACATCTGCCACTACAAAAAAATCGAATATGTATCCATTCGCTATTTTAAATTGCTTAGATTATGAAATATGTGCGCCCCCATTTCACTATAAAAAATAAATCGTTAACCTACGTTAACCCGCGTTTAATTTATTTGTCGTTTATATGAAGTTTGATTTCATCATGCAATTAAGCTATGTGTCTAGTTGCAGAAAATGCGGACAAATGATGCACTGACAAACCAAAATAATGTAATAGAGTGTAAGTAGCCTAACCTTCAGTTTTATGAGTTTAGAAACGCTTTCCGAAATTCAAAACACGTAAACCTTCCTTTTAAATATATTAGGATGTGTGATAGCGTTAAATATTTCCATGTCAGGTTAGGCTGTCGTTCGCATATTGTAGCATCATAAAATGTGTAAAATCGTGTATTATTAATGGACACAAAAAAGTATTATATTGTGTATGTTCTCGCAGAAAAACATGCGGTATGAGAAGTGAGACATTTGAATGTTCCAAATATAAATGAATGCTTTCAAGTGCTCTGTTTTGATGGAATTAGTGGGACGTTATTAAGAGTATAACAGCTAAGTACTCCGACTGACAACCACATAACGGCTATTGCAGGGTTAATAGGTTTTCACGCTTATATTTACTTTTACAATCAACATCAATTTCGTATAATTCCATGCGTCTTAATTTGACAGGCATTAGCTAAGGGATTAGGTGCTGTGCAGTACTTGGCCTTTTTTCCGAATTTGAAGGCCCGAATCAGGTATAATGCGACTGATGCGTTTCATCTGCGTTACCAGGTAGACCTTTTAATGGACGTTACCGATTTAAAAGAAAATCCCAATAATTTGCCAAATGTGAATCTATTCTAATCGACATTCAATTTGCATTGAGCACTTTGAATATGGTGCTATTCTGTAGTCTTATATGGCGGAACATATCGCACACAGTGTTGTGCGTCATTTATATTGAAATATGTAACTTACTAAATATTCCTGCACATTTAACAATTGTAGTGACAGTATCCTATGGAAATACTCGTTCCCCAGTCTCGACATTAGATTTGTTAAATATTGCAACATGTAGACCCAGATACCAGACGATTCAGTAAATCTGACGTAAAAATAATTTAATTAGAATGTACAAAAACAACAAAATGTGTGGTTGACAGTATATACGCATGACCTATTACTACACATAGAAAAAATCTTATAATTAGTAAAAAAGTACATTGAAACAACTCATAGTTTCGATAAACTAATATTTTACTTGTTACGCATGCTATTTAACGCCGTACCATCGCCAGAATGTAGACGTTTAATATTATACTTCTTGATGCTAGGTTTATTTTTTTTGTCCTAATTTGTTATTTTAAATGGCAACAAAAAAGTTTGAGGATTGTTTTTGATTTTGCTAAAAACAAATCGAATAAAACAAATTATTTTGAAAAGAATTACTCAATGTCATTTCAATTATTCAAAATGTGTACGTTGAAATATGGGTGCATTTTTTTATTTTGCTAGTGTTAATTGAATTACTTTATTCCAGTTTCTATCACACTTTGTATTGGTGACATTTGTATTAACTGAGCTATTTAAATCAAGAAGTAACGGGTGGCCCTTAGTACTCGCCCTGAGGATTCTGTGACTTTATGAGTGATGACAGATACATTCTAGAAAAGGAGGAGGGCTGTTTTCCTGTCGAAGGGTTCGTTTTAAAAATGGAGAGGTTTAGCCTGTCAAAGTGTTCATTTTATTAGCCATAATTAGATCATTTATCATAATGCTACAAATGGTACTTGTTTATGATTTAAAAACGTTTTTACTTTTACAAGTAAATTGTAAGTTCGACATTTATCTTATGGAATAAATTATAAATACATTATTTATATTGTTTTCTCCTTTAAAACATGTATTTTTTAGAAAGGGAAAATAATATTATGTTTGGAGAACTGACACGTGCCTTTTCTCCTGAAGACATAATGATGATTAATCATTCATTTGAGCGTGCTAGCATAACTTACCATCCGGAAACACCGCTCTCATCTTCAAGTAACTGGTTGTCAGCCGAATGATTGAAGCCTTATCCAGTTGTGATGTGATGGCCGAAGGTAAAGGCAGTAATTTCGCCAGTTCATAAAATTCTCCATTTTCTTTCTCTCGTCTCGTCTTCGCGGCATTCTTGGACTTTTCCTTCATATCTGACTGATGCAAATTAATGCCTGTTGCATAACAGTTTCCTCTTCGCCTTCTAACCGTGTAGATTTTACTCCAATATAATCTCTGAACTATAAAACGTTCTTAGCAATTGGATAGATGCATAATGATACTATAGTATGGCTTTTTATTCAAATTTCTACAGTTATCTTAATGTGAAATATAGTTATTCTTAGATCCAGATACTTGCATTTTCACTGAAGACAAACTGTAGCTACTTTAGAAAACCATTAAGCATTTATGTGAATGTATTAATTTGGAATGGCGCATCACAAAATCGCTGCCTTGGTATTCAAAATATTGTTTTGCAACTAGGGTGCTTAAACCAATTGATGTGGTTAACAACATTAAAGTTACCAGTGCTTTGTAATCATTTGAAAAAGGGAAGCATGTTGCTCTATTATGCGCGTAAATCACCAAATTGGTGGAGTATGTTAGACACACTAAAGATTAACCTGTTTCGACAGGAAATACTTGGTTGAAGTTCACTCTCAAAAAATCTACGAAGATCAGGCACACCAGCAACAGACGTTTCGATTAGATTCGCTAAAACTCTAGTGTGTTTTAATTACAATGAATCCAAAGATAATGTCTACGTTTGAGTAGCGAAACAGGTGCATTAGGCCCATATAAACACTATAATGATAACGTTTGCTTATAATTGGACACGAAATTATTCGTGCATAATGGAAATGTAACCGGTTCAACTATTCCATTTGCCATAAAATTACAGCCTCGACTCACAAACGCACAAGACTCATTTCAATGAGTCCATGTTCTACAGACAGTTTGAAGTTACCTGTTTTATAATTATAATTTTTCACACTTCATGATTGAGTGCGTTCGTTGCCCATAACCTTCAGAAACGTGTCTTCGATTACGATGACGCACCGGCACTGCAGTTAGGATGGTTTTCCGAATAGGGTATATGTGGTTCTTCCCATGCAATGTCCAGCTTCTTTCATCGACTCGGGAACATTAAAAGCAAGTTCTGAATTTCTCGATTTCCGCGCCAGAAAAAGGATACACGAGGATATTTAGGCTACAGTGGAGAACATTTGAGGTTCCGCAGACAACAGTAGGAACAATAACAATATTTTCCTCTCCAAGAAATATCGTTGATCCGGTTCAATAGTCCCAAAAGGCAGAGCGATATTCCAAGTAACACTCGTCAATTCCTTTCGCAGAACCAAAGGCGGACTGAGGGATTGAGGCGAACGCGAGAGAGAGGGCACAATTCCAAAGAGTTACGTCACTGAGTCTCCTCCACCTCTGTCAAAGCAAGGTAGACCACAGTACAATACATTGTCGAAATTATACTTTCAACAACTGCAGCGCGAAGCTGGCATGACAATAAACTGCATGCATTTGGACTGATTTGACTGAATGGGCTATTGTTATTTTCATTTTGATGTGTAAATCAGACATACCATCCTTGTATAAACGTTTTTACCAGGATTAACATTTTGGGCTATTTTGTCCAACGGCCTATAGTGATAATTCCAGATAATACCAAATTGTCCAGAAAATGTTAATAATAGTCAACATTTCTCATCGGCCCAGGTCATAAATCACTTACAAAATGAGTGGTGACATTTCAATATGGACTAATATAATATCCTATTTAAGTTTGTTTTATGTTACTTGTGCACGTTTTGTTTCATTTGCTAATCAGTATCCAAATAAAATGTTGCCATATGGTATAATAGTCGTTATACATCCTATTGGTCTAGTGATGCTGCATGTTAGGTCAAGACATATAAATACAGGTCTCAATTTTGTTGTTAAACTGTAATTTCCGTTTTGCCGTTATACGGTTTAAATTCCTATTGTGATGGTCCATACTTTTAAAGGTAGCATAATAAAGAAAAAGGAATTCACTTGGCAAAGCAATCAAACAATAGGAAAATAATTCAGGAAAATAAAAATAAAACACTTTCATTTTATTTGGAATATTCTTAAAAAAGACGTGAAAATACAACAATTAAGCCAATTTGACGTGACCAGCATATTCAAAATAAATGTTTTATTATTGGTGGCCTGGGAAAGTTCTTTTAGCCTTATGCTCGGTATACATTCGCCTAATACTATATCTTTACAAATGGTACATATTTAAGACGTAGTTTGAATAAAACCTGCACTACTGTATATTTATTGGGTTTGCTAAACTGATTTAAATTTAGATGATATAAAATGGAAAATATTACTGACCTACGAAATCGTTATTGAATTTGTTTTACAGATCTTTGACAGCCATGTTGGTAGTGACATTTGGAACGTCTGAAAGTAAACACACCAAGATTTTATTTACGGCACATCACATCATTCTGAATTATTTAAATATGTTGGTATCTCTATGTGGCGAAATTCGCTAGTTTGATATCAAATTTGAGACCCAACCTTCGAGAACAATGTCGGGTGTCAAAAGCTACAGCATGCTGCAGCCATATAAATCTATGAAAACTTATGTTGAAATGGAAGACGTATGCTGAATAACCTACATCGAAATTAATTATTCAAAATCAATCATTGTAATAATTCAAATCCATTCAGAAGACATAATTTGACCAACATCATTTTGATGAGGAATTTAATATGAGCAAAAATCTTATTTGCTCAATTATGTCTACTCAAGTAATTATGTCAATTTTACACAACTGTTAACCAGTTTGAAGCATTTCAAGGCAATTAGCAGTTAGAAATGTGTCCGTGACTTGACACAAAATGGACCTGTCTGCATACACTCATGGTCTGTTTCAAGAGCAGAAACAAATCTTTGTCAACCAGTCCATGTGTCAGCTCCAACCAAAATGCTGAACATGGTTTTAATACTTGGCACACTACAGCTCACAGGAACAAGCTTAGTGTGAACAGGAAGTAATTCTGTGGCAGAGACAGTGTCTGTGTGGATGGATATTTCCTTGGGGACTTGTTTACAAATGTATCCATTGGGTCAAACATCATCGATCCTATGTGCAATGAACTACCAATATGCATACAGCCTATCAGAGACACAACCCGAAAAGAAAGTTCCAAGTCATCCGCTGATATTTTCTAATGTAAACAATGAATCCTAAGCCAAACCACCTCTACAGGTCCAGATTCATATTCAGATACAAGCCCTTAACAGGTCCAATGTACATTACAAATAAGATTCCTTTAACCCTTTACTTTTCCCTAATCTAACAGTGAGCCGTGTTTATCCGTTAAAATAACACATATGGTACTTATAACATGACATATAACTGCTCGTTGAGAAAAAGAAAAAAGACGCGAGTCCCTAACCCCCCCAGTCCTTTGCAGTGTGAAGGGCAGTCTTTTAAAAGGGCCTAATCAGCTCATTTATTTATGTTTCAGTTTGGCTGTGATACTCAGGCTATCGCTTTCTGCCTAGCTGTCACCGCTGATGGATTAACAGAGCTTGTGGCCGATATGGAAAATCCAGTGTGAGGAACTTGGATGAGATGTTGAAGGCCAACGTTTGTGGCTTCCCCATCTGCCTCCCACCCCCCCCCCGTCTCCCCCCTCCCCCTCCCCATGCTAGATGTCCATCTATGCTGCAGGACTGGTCCATGTGGATCTTTTGGATACTGTGAGTCACTGTTTGTGTGTCGGTCTCTGACAAAAAAAAAAGGTTTTCTCCCCGAGGCCCCTTGGAGGCTTTCGCTTGTGCGTAAGAGTGACATGAAAGCTGAAGAGTGCTGGAGAGTGAAATGGAGCAGAGGCAGTGAGTAGCTTAACCCCTTATTAACCTCTGTTTGGGGAATTTACACACAAATTGAACTTTCACACTTCCAGGTGTGTTGCTCCCAACCAGGTCATGTGTTCCCAGCAGCTTCTGGGCCTAAGGCCACTACACACTTCATGCAAGCTATGCCAGTGCAGTAACAAAGCGTAATTTTGTGCATAATTCTGCATACTTTCCCGCGGCTCACATTTGGTAGCTCTTCTTGAAGTCTGTAGTAGGAGGATCCAAAAGTATGTGCCTTTGTTCCTGTTAGTCTTCTTTCAGGCTGTCTACACTCACAACGGCTGGAAGGTTTTTATTTACCAGCAAATCATGTAAAGTCAGATTCCGTCAAGAGAAGAACGTGCTTTATCCAGACTTGTTTCATACACCATTGGGTTCGGGACATGCAGGAAACTTTTGCCTCTGTTGTTTGTAGGACTGCAGGTAGGAATGGAGTTTAATTACACAAGACAAGCATTTTAACAGTTCTGCTCAGTCAATTTTAACAGTTCTGCTCAGTCAATTTTAACAGTTCTGCTCAGTCAATTTTAACAGTTCTGCTCAGTTAATTTCCTTGAAAAGGGTGATAGAGGACAAAGATTTTTTAAGTAGGCAATTCCTAGTATATATTTCACACGTTTGACTGTGACAGCAAGGACTGTTGAATTAACAAATGTACCAGGAATGTCTCTGTCTCAAAATGTTCATCTGCTAATAACAAAGGTGTGTTTGCATGTGACTGTACAAAAAATGCATTAATTGGTTTAAGCCCAAAACCACTCATGGCCCTGGACAACATGGGTTCAGGCCCAGTTCAGCACTTTCAGACTGTCTGTTCCTTTCCTCTTTGTTTCTCAAACCACTCCTTTATCCTTCCTGTCATTAAAAACAATAAAAATAACCCCAATGTTTAGACAAAACCTCAGATCTTTTAAACACCTTTTATACAGTATGTGAGAAATCTACATATTTTAGTGATTTATTTATAAAATGCATGAACTTTGAAAAGGTGTATGGTTTTAGCTAAGCAATAATGCAGGAGGGGGTTTGGGTATTTGATTAAAATACCATGGGGATGAGCACTTAGGCACAACGCAACGGAGTGCCTCAACACAGTCTTTAGCTGTGGTATATTGGCAACATACCACAATTCCCAGAGGTGCTTCATTGCTATCACATATAAACCCTTTACCCTTTTGTCATAACCATGGGGTACGGTTTTATATACTATAGGGTTCATACAAAAAGCATGCAGGTTTGGAATCATCCAATGTATTATTAAGCAATAAGGCAGAAGGGATTGTGGAATATGTCCAGTACATCTTGGCTAACAGCTGTTGTTAGTGGCAGCACATTGCAAGGCGCCAAGGTTAACAATGCAATTGGAATATTAAAAACATATGTAATGTCATATATATGTACCAGAGCTTTGAACCAAACAGCAATCAGGGTTTAAATCACCAAGTTTGTTTAATAAGGCATATAGAATGGCATAACTGTGAGTGTAAGCTATATAACAAATTAAGTGGTGTTTTTGATCTAGCAAGGACTTGAGTCTATTAAATTATTTGGGTGTTAGTTTGCTGTATATAGTCATACATTGATTATGCGTGTACTTTGATCAAAACTGTTTTTTTGTTAACATGTGCTTAAGCACTGGCACATCCAGAGTCAATGTGCAGGGGACATATAGCATTAGGCTTAGTGTTGCTCTGGCACATCCAGAGTCAATGTGCAGGGGACATATAGCATTAGGCTTAGTGTTGCTCTGGCACATCCAGAGTCAATGTGCAGGGGA
>JACXGK010005185.1:7302-34485 GCA_016801125.1 Novumbra hubbsi | reverse complement strand
CTACTACCAACACCACTACTATTACCAACAATACGACCACCACTACTACCAACACCACTACTACTACCACTATTACCACCACTACTACCAACACCACTACTATTACCAACAATACGACCACCACTACTACCAACACCACTACTATTACCAACAATACGACCACCACTACTACCAACACCACTACTATTACCAACAATACGACCACCACTACTACCAACACCACTACTATTTTCAACACTACTACCACCACAACTACCACCAGCAAATGGGGTCCTAGGGAATTTCCTTTCAGGGATCAGAGCATCTGTGAACTCCTGGACAGTTTGTGGCACCACTTGGCAGTGTCGGATGCATTGATACATGAAGTCCCAGAGGTTCTCAATTGGATTCAGGGACAGTTAATTGCCTCAATGCCTTTGTCATCCAGGTACTGGCTACTGGCTACACACTTCCCAAGAGGCCGGGCAGATCCCACTAGAGGGTCTGGAGCCCTTGCGCCTATATCAAGCAAGGTCACCTTCATAACTATAGAAATTGGTCTCCTCAGTTCCCTAATGCTTACAGAGTATTATTAAATGAAGAAGTGATGCAACAGTGTGGTAAACAAGCCCCTGTCCTAACCTTTTTGAAACTTGTTGCTGGCATCAAATTCAAAATGGGCATGCATTTTTCCCAAAACAAAAATATTTCTGTTTCAACAATTGATATGTTTTCTTTTTAATGAAATATAGGGGGAAATTATTTGCATATCATTGCATACTGATTTAATTAGCAATTTACACAGCGTCACAACTTTTTACTTGTACTATACCCATCACTATTTCTATCACCACAACAACTACTACCACTACCATCACCACCATAACCACTACTATTTCCACAACCATTACCATGATAACCACTACTACTACCACTACCATTACCACCATAACCACTACCACTACCATTGCCACCATTTTGATTACCACCATAACCACTACTACTACCACTACCATTAACACCACTACCACCATAACCACTACCATTACCAGCACTACCATTACCACCATAACCACTACTACTACCACTACCATAACCACCACTAACATTACCCCATAACCGCTACTATTACCACCATAACCAATTCTACTACCACTACTATTACCACCATTACCATTACCCCATAACCACTACCATTACCACCATAACCAATTCTACTACCACTACCATTACCACCATTACCACTACCACCATTGCTACTACCACTACCATTACCACCATAACCACTACCACTACTACTACCAGTACCATAACCTCTACTACTACTTCTACAACTACTACCACTACCATTAACACCATAACCACTACCATTACCACCATAACCAATACTACTACCACTACTACCACCACTACCACTACCATAACCACTACTACTACAACTACCATAACCACCATAACCACTACTACTACCACTACCACTATGATTACCATAATCACCACTACCATTACCACCATAACCACTACCACTACCATTACCACCATAACCACTACCACCATAAACATTACTATTACCACTACTACTACCACTACAATTACCACCATATCCACAACCATTACTGCCATAATCACTACTACTACCACTACGATTACCACCATATCCACTACCATTACTGCCATAATCACTACTATTACCATTACTACTACCAATACGATTACCACCATAACTGCAATTGCTATTACTACTACTACCATTACAGTTGCCACCATAATCAATACCACTACCATTGCCCCTATAACCACTAACACCACCATTACCACCATTACCACCATAACTACTACTACTACCACTACCACTATGATTACCATCATTACCACTACCATTACCACCATAACCACTACCATTACCACCATAACCACTACCACCATAAACATTACTATTACCACTACTACTACCACTACGATTACCACCATATCCACTACCATTACTGCCATAATCACTACTATTACCATTACTACTACCAATACGATTACCACCATAACTGCAATTGCTATTACTACTACTACCATTACATTTGCCACCATAATCAATACCACTACCATTGCCCCTATAACCACTAACGCCACCATTACCACCATTACCATCATAACCACAACTACTACCATTACCGCAATAACCAATACTATCACTTCTATTACCACCATAACCACTACTACTACTACAACTACTTCCACTACTACTACCACTACTACTACTCCCACCACTATGTCTGCCACCACTGTTCCCACCACCATGACAGGAGTGGCGAAAAGGCTGCAATAGACATGTTTTTTAATATGGTCAATGACAGTAAAATGATGACAAACTGGTTTTGCTGAACGTTTGTAAAGGCTTTGAGATTTTGTTTTTTTGTACTTCAGGAAGGAAATGTGCATAGGTCAATTAGTACTGTGTCAGTACTCGTTATGTTACACCATCAGTGTGACATGATGCAGAAACCAGATGTGTCACTACACCAACAGTGAAACTCTAACATCTGCATCAGGATAATCAGTATTAGCAGCAGGATCAGTCCCTCAACCACCACCAGATATGCCAACCAGGAAGCAAGCCTGCCAAATCATTTGAATATTTCCCTTTATTCACCTCTCCATTTTTTGGGGCTTTGAGATCCACAGGACACTCCCAGATATATTGTAATTCCTGCATTCATCCTCAATTATGCGCAATTGACTTATGATACACAATCAAAGAAATTGATGCTTGTACTATTAGAACTATTTGTGTTT
Organism: Novumbra hubbsi; assembly: GCA_016801125.1. Classification (NCBI taxonomy): domain Eukaryota; kingdom Metazoa; phylum Chordata; class Actinopteri; order Esociformes; family Umbridae; genus Novumbra; species Novumbra hubbsi. The sequence goes on along the minus strand of JACXGK010005185.1, from coordinate 31,719 downwards.
TATAGGATCAGTGTTATTAGCAGTCTCAGGTTTTATTGGCAAGATATTGTACTGATGTATGATGTATCAACCTGGTTACAGTTAAAGGGTTTGAACAAATTATTATTGAAACCCATGGCACTCTAAAGAAGCCCTACATGATGTATTATGAAGGTCAAATGTGACCATGTTACTAATAATCATGACCTCTGAATCTGAGAATAATGCTGTGCAACTCCAAGAGGACACTATTATTCTGATGTCAAAGGTCACCCTTCAGCATTGTCGTTTAGACTGTTAGAAGGTTATGGATTGTCTCCTGCAGTAGCTATTTTGTATTGTTTTTTTAAACTGAGGGTTTGATTTACAGACATCAATAATAGGATTAGTACTGCATGCAGACGAGGTCAGGCCTGAATTATATGTTCAACCACATTATTTATTTACTCAGCACACAAAATACCAGGACATATAGTATCAGAAACCAGGCATTAAACACAGACACTGATATTGATTATTTTATTATTACTTACCTATGGATATTCATTTCCTGGGGGGGCTCTGTGGCTTTGTCATAGGCAACTTTAGCCGAAACTCCAACCACTAAAATAAACGCAATGATCCCACAGGTGATGTACACGGCAGTGTTCGTCTGGTCCATACTCGGGTCAAAAGGCTGTCCCGTTGAGGCCGGCGAAGGTTCCGGAGTTTTCACCCAGGACGGCTTAACGGTGTTTTTACAGCCATTCTGGTCTATTCTTTTTCCTTTTTCTTGGCAACAGAACCGCAAGAAGCAGGACCCGCAGCAGTATCGGTGAACTGTATTGTTACACGCAAACTCTTTGTCAAATTGCCCGCTCACGTCGTAGTAACCCGTGCACGTATCGTAGTCCTTGCTTATGTTTTTCTGCGGCGCAGCGGTGGGGAGCGCCGCTGTGATGTTGGCTTCTTTCGCTTTGGGTGTGCGCTTGGTCACCGGGGTCTTCGCCTTCTTGCCTCCGGTGACGGCGCAGAGAACGCTCAGGGGATCCAAGCATATGAGCAGCAACAAAATGTGCCGAATCCCCATGGTGAGTCTAACTTATGAATTCACGTCCAACTCGAGGCAAGTGATATTCTCAGACTTGGTAGCTTACTCGGAGTGCATGTGAAAGGGCTCTCAGTCCGTCAAGGCTACCCTGGCGTCCGCCACTCGCGTTGTTCTCCTCAGCATCGACACTGTAAACATACTGGGAATAAGTGACACTAAAATAAGCATCGAAGACACAATTAGTTGAGTATCTCATTAATAACAGCGCATCTGGAACCCATTGCGCGGTAATGGTGGAACTTGTTGGTCACTGAATTGCTTAATATGGTTGGTGCCCTGGTGGGACAATCGAGTGCCGAGGACTGTGTGCTTTACACCGGGTTGGAGGGGCGGAAATCGGCTTCGTGTCGCTGTCCAAGGTCCTGTTTTTCTAAAGCGCGCATTGAGTCGAGAAGTCTTTACAGGGCAGGATTTGTGCTCACATCTTGACGCGTTGAAAGTTGCGCTATAGATAAAACAAACAGAGCGATCCATTAAGCATTTGGCCTCTTCGTACATGAAGTGTGTACATGATTAAAGGCACCTATTTAGCCACGCGATAAGAACAATAAATTATTATGAATTGTATTTTTGTCAAATCCGTTTTATGAACTGTTTGACATGCATGGCATCTTGGCTTGCTTTAAGGTCTGCATGCAGTCAAGACGTGCTTTTAAAAATCTCTATCAAGGCGCAAGCATTCCATTGCAACTGGAACTATGAAAATGTAGCCTATAAAAAGCTTTAGGATACAGTTCCGATGAAGTAGATCTAATAAATAAACTATTCAAATATAGTCAAATATTTGTTTTCACGCAGCAATGCCACCAAATAGCTTAATTTTAAAATGTTGTGTTACAGCAAAAGCACAATATAACGACACGTTATCTAGTTATGCATTATAATAGGAAGATACAAGTTACAATAGAGAAAGTATGGTGATCAATCCAACCTTTTTTAAGATTCCCGTTTTCTTGCTCTCTGTCTGGCGCGAGGAGAATGAATAGAATATATGAGCTCAATAAGAGAACTCCGCTTCTCTCCTCCCTCTGTCTGGTTTGTCTCCTCCCTCCCTTCCTTCGTTTTCCTCGTTCTTTCTGACATCACTCCACCACTGGCGTCACAATGCCGCCAAATAGGCCTATCGATAAATGGCATTCCACTCACTCACGATCTTCTGGATATCGGCTAAACCGACCAACACTGCCTTGCTCTATTCACCCTAACCCACTCACCAGATAGATGTGTAATTTGATGTTATGTTACATACTTGCCTTCTTGAATTCTCAGCTGAATTTGAATAATGAAACATTGCATTTATATGAATTCTACTTATTAGCTATAGGCATAGGCTGAACAGCATCCCCCATTTGTTTGAGAATTATTTTTTATTGTATTTCAGTGCAAACATTTCGAAAGCTGATAATGCTTGAAAAGGAAGTACCGACCCAGGAGACCAGTCAAGGAGGGCCACGGGAGAGCAGACATAGGTAAGAGATCACAGGAAGGCTGTAACAATAGAGTCAAGGAGCGAGGTCACCGGAAACCAGTCAAGGAGCGAGGTCACAGAAGGGCTGTCACAGGAGAGCAGACATAAGTAAGAGGTTACAGAGGGGCAGTCACAGGAGACCGGTCAAGGAGCGAGGTATCTGGAAACCAGTCAAGGAGCGAGGTCACAGAAGGGCGGTCACAGGAGACCAGTCAAGGGGGGCGGCCACAGAAGGGCTGTCACAGGAGAGCAGACATACGTAGGAGGTCACAGAAGGGCTGTGACAGGAGAGCAGACATACGTAGGAGGTCACAGGAGGGCTGTCACAGGAGAGCAGACATAGGTAAGAGGTCACAGGAGGGCTGTCACAGGAGAGCAGACATAGGTAAGAGGTCACAGGAGGGCTGTCACAGGAGAGCAGACATAGGTAAGAGGTCACAGGAGGGCTGTCACAGGAGAGCAGACATAGGTAAGAGTTCACAGGAGGGCTGTCACAGGAGAGCAGACATAGGTAAGAGTTCACAGGAGGGCTGTCACAGGAGAGCAGACATAGGTAAGAGTTCACAGGAGGGCTGTCACAGGAGAGCAGATATAGGTAAGAGTTCACAGGAGGGTGGTCACAGGAGAGCAGACATATGTAAGAGGTCACAGAAGGGCGGCAAAATGTAGGATATGTGGTTCGAGCCCAGTGTGTGATGGACAGGTGAAAGCATTGTGATGTATGTAACACTAGAACAGGCATTTTCCCAGAATGCCCACTATGGGACCCAGATATTGGATAGACCCAATGTATTTATTTAAGTAAGTTTATATTCGATTGAGCTTCGGTGAGTTTTTGCTGTTAGTGACTTAGATAAAATTATCCTAAATCAGAAAGATGTGTGTGTGTGTGGGGGGGGGGGGTGTCTGTGTGTGTAAGAGAGAGAGAGAGAAAGAGGAAGAGAGAGAGCGCGTCACACACCTGCAACAGCCGACTGATTGTGAAGCCTGGAAGCAGTTGCTTAGTAACCACATTTTACAATGCCATCCATACTTGTTGTGATGAAAAATATAAATGTACGTTACCCCTAGTGAAGAGTTCCTCAGGACTTCACAGAGATGAAGGTGCTCACAAACTATTGTATGCCCCCTGTACTCGCTGAAGAATAACTGTGCAGTCTACATAGAGTTGAACCCAAGCTACATTGAGTTGAACTCCTGATCAGGGTTCAACTCAACCGGACCACATCCTACTTAAATCATTAGATAACGATGTTTACCACAATTCCTATTACCAATGGAGTTGGCGGTGGGGGCCCATGTCATTTAACACCGTCAATTTTGGGCATGAATTATTAACACTGTGCCCAACAAATGTTTAGTTATAAAACATTAGTGTTACGGGAACGATTGATTGTGCATTAACGTCTATGGTTACACATTAGGAACAACCATCAGAGAATGAATGTGTAAGTACATATTCCTTGTTCCAGTTGGGTGCAGATTACGCAGACAATATGATCATGTTTTCTTTACGACAGGAAAGCCCACCTGGCTAGACTCATATTCCTTATCATATCAATAAACCCAAACTAGGATCTTCAGATGACCTGTTAAACTGCCTCAGTAAAATGTTCTGGTTAACATTAGATGCTTTCAGAGCCACACTATAAATATGTTCATGGTACTGTGACTGCTGATGTAGTGTGTGTAGTGCCTCCCCAGTCATTGATCGTAATGGAACAGTGTTTCCAAAAAGGCCTTCTCTAAGTAAGCCCCTGAGACATTTACCCGTTCTCCAGGCAGGCGGCTTCCTCCTTAAATTCAACTTGTAATTAAACAAGATAGATTTTTGATTGACTCTGTCATTGACTGCTTGTCCTTATTTAACTTAGAAGTTCCCAATTACACATGCACACTGATATTAGCCCATGAAATAGCATACTCCTTATCGCTTTAGCAGGTTAGTTTGGTTAGCGTGAAGCTGCTATAGAAATAATCTTTATACTTTGAGACTCTTTGTATTTAAACATTTTACAAGATTTTCTTTTGTGCCACTGAGGGTTGATTAGAATAATGTTTTAAAGTTTCAGTGATAAATATTTCAGTAAAACATCTGTAGAAGAGGTACATTGTTGTTGAAAAAGCATTGTGTCCCCTGGCTGATTTTTCTAGTCTTTGCATATTTCATGTAATTGATTTATTAATAATGCCAAATGTCTCCCTATGAAAAGATGATTGCCACCTAAAACTTGTATCTCAGGGACATTTCGTTTGTAATAAGGCATGAACTGCTAGTTTTAGGTCCTGAGGAAATATCTCCTTTTCAATGTTTTTTAATAAACATAAAAGTAAATATTAAGAAATTAAACACAAATGAAATGCTGTTGTTTTTTTACAATGAAAACCAACACGAAAGACAGAAAGAAATAGGGTATCAGAGACACTGACGCAACTAAGCCATTTGGCCCTGACAGAGACATGGATTACTCTACACGCATTGATCCTCCAGCTGGTCATTGTTCATCAGTCTATGTTGCATTTAAGGAGGAAACCTGCAGCTCAGAGAGTAAATGTCTCCCAGAGCCCAAAAGTGGTTGGATATTGTGGTGGTCACATAGAGCTACTAATTTCTTTAAAGTGGAGATGGTTTATCTCTTGCTTCTCATTCAGCTGTCCATGTCCACTTTTTCATTCCATGCCGTGCATGTCACTTGTCCATTCAAGCTTAACATTGATCATCCATCCGGATGCTGCAGAGATGGTTGTCCATCCTACCGGTTCTCCCATCTCTGTAGAGGAACTCTGGAGGTATATTAGACTAACCATTATGTTCTTGGTTACCTCCGTGACTAAGTCAATTTTTGCCTGGTAACTTAGCTCTAGGAAGATGATTGGAGGTTCCAAACCACTTCCAGTTTACAATGAAGAACCCCACTGTGCTCCTGAAGACTTTCAATGCCTTAGCAATGTTTTCTAACCTTCCCCACATCTATGCCACAACACAATTCAATTTTAGAGGTCTACGGAGACTTCTTTGGACTGCATGGATTGTTTTTTGATCTAACCTGCGCTGTGAAGTGTGGGACTTTATACAGACAAGTGTGTGCCTTTCGAAATCATGTCTAAATAATTGAACTTGCCACAGGTGGACGCCAGTCAAGATTAGAGACATCTCCAGGATGATCAAAGTACACTGCATGTGAGACTGCTCTAAAGACGATGTAGCCACCACAGGACCGGGGTATGTTTACTGGTTTTCCCCACTCCACATTCTCTATTTCCCTTTATAAAATAACCCCCCAGGGCATTAAGTCCTTGCTCCGTGCCCCGATATCCTCCCTGTTACTCTGGGTTTAAATAAACACACAGGCCCAGAAAAAGAATGGCTGCTGGGGGGTGGAAGCCATCGCCCAGGTGTGGTGTTATGAGATGCACATCCGGTGATCAGCAGATCATTAGGATCAAAGTTGGGTACCCCTGCTTTAGACAGTCACTAAGTTTATATCAACAATGCAGATGGGGTTATGTACCTTAGGGGGTTAGCAAATGTTTACCTTTTTCTCAATAGTATACTCTATATACCATATATTCGGGATAGTGGGAGAAATAATACTTTTGCTAGATTAGACTAAAATAGATTACTAAAATAGATTAGTACTAACTGTTGGCTACTAACAGTTCCACAAACAACATTTAAAAAAATTACTGTATGAATTTAGTTGAAATTCATTAAACCTAGTCTGAAGCAACTGAAAGTAACAATAACACACTGACATTGTGTTGTGAAAATCCCAGGAACAATAAAGTACTTTGTTGTTACAACAGTGACAAAACAATGAAGTTCAACCACATCTTTGAAAACCCCCACCCATCCCATTGTTCCGAGCCCTCCGTCTTAGGGGAACTATCCTTTATACATGCTACTATTCTCTTATCATTACTGTGACCCAATTTTCCTCTGAAATCAATGGCTCCAAAATTACGGTAAGAGCCAAGTCCGGTACAATTGGGGGCTTTTAAGAGGACCTGTCCCCTTGGGTTCGTCAGTGCATTCTGCCCCTGAGTCTTGCCCGAGAAAATGCTTTGTCAAGGGTTTCTGATAATTCTCTAGTTGTTCCCTCTGGGGCTTGATAGAGAAAGGGACTGTGGGGGCTGTGGGAGGGGAGGGGGGGGGTGTATGGACTTGACCCGCATATTAAACACACATACCGTGGTATGACTTTGCAAACAGCACTCCTTTTTTTTTTATATACACATAAAGACGATTACCTTTTTTATTTTTAGCGCCACCGTGGTTTTATTGTACTGGTGGGTTAATGACATCGGAAAACATGCAATTGAAGTGCCTGTCAAGTCGTTAGCTTCCATTTTGAGCACAACCAAATGTGATGACATCACAGCGATAAAAACGTATAATGGATTACATTATATTCTATAGTTCATGTGTTCGCTTTCAAGTGGTCTAAGTGCTTCCCTTGCAAGTTTGAGAGTTTATATGCGCATGTGTGAACAAATTCACCGTCCCTTGGCAGTTTGGCAGGATAGATGTTGTGTCAGTGTCAGACTGAATAATAGAGCTTGTCAACAGACTGTCATTACTGCTCCATGAGTCATGTTAACCGGTTGCTCTGCCCCTGTCCTGCTTTGTTCTGCTACCATCTAAGACGATAGGCCTGGCAGAAGTTAATAACTCAAAATGGACAACACACTGGTGAAAAACCTGCAAACTCACCTCTCTCACAAACACCATCTTTCCATAGGCCCAAAAAATGTACCCTTAACTAAACCCTAACCAGTAAGCTTGTAGACAAACGCGAAACATTTTGGGATTTTAGGTCCCCAGATGTAGTAGTAGTAGTTGTTATATCTGTTCACACACAGGCATATACAGGCAGATATCATGTGTGTTGCTGTTCGGTGATCAGTCCTGGTCTAGTGCTTGTCTTGTTATGTTTTTCCCACAAATGTTCTACTGAGACACATTAACAAAATTCCTTCATCAACTAAAGATATACACCGTAGGACTCAAACAACCAGATAAGTATTATAAGGCTGGCTAGCAGAGGCAGAGGACATAGCAGGTCAGGGATGGGGATTGTTTTAGAAAGGTCTTCACTCAGCTGTCTTAGCTCTTTTCCTTTCGAATGATTGCTTTTTTGCAAATAAAATGGAAGAGCTCCAACCATTCATAAAAAACAAAAAATACTTCTCTCCCCTTTAGCATTCTTAATGTTTTGGCGAAGGCTCTGATTTATTCATTTAGATTCACGGTGAGGGCTTGGAAATGTCTCTTTTTGTCAGACAACAACAAATGCAAAAGCAAATCCTAGAATCTAGACTACACATTGACAGCTCTCGTGCGCATGAACTAACGATGCAAGCGAACACATCTGCCTGATAAACAGAACAGCCGGGAAACCAACTATCAAAACACCTCCGCTACACTAAAATGGGTGGACTGCGTACGAAACGCGCTGACATTCCTAAACGGTTCATCAAATACGAATGAACGTCCATCGCACACGTGCAGGTATTGTTGGAGTTGACTGTACGCGGTCCAACACAAGCAGCACTATGAAACCAAGCAAAGTTCTGGGTATTTCAATGCATTTAGTGAATACATTGGATTCTGACACATGCACAAACACGCGGCTCAAGGGCCTCCATTAACGGGCCAACAATGTTATTCGGTCATCATGCATAACAGGTAAACGGGGCTACCCACACCAATCAAACATTCACTTTGCGGAACTGTACGTGGGTGGTCCTCAATCTGTAGTGTCTAATTAGCAGCATATACACACGTTATGTAAATGCAATGCTACTAATTCACCGCGTGGCCCCTTTTGCATGAAACCAGGTTGACGTAGGCCCAGTTCTGGAATACATGCTTCTTTTTTAATATTGCAATGTGATTTTTGCTCTCAATAAGTACAGTAAAACAAGGAGGCACATACCCTATGCCCTAAAGGGTGGGAGATTCAGATAAACTGGTGTTAGTTTCTATGGCAGCCCAGCTTACCGTACCTGATATTCATCATGGAATAAATGACATAGAATTGAGAATTCCGAACAGGCGGCACTAGTTGAAACCAGCTGGTCTCCAGCTGGTCTCTTGTCAATCACTGCACAATAAAATGACCTGCACATCCGATGAGAATAGCAGCCAACATGGCCAGCAGTTTACCTCTCCCTAACATGAAATATCTGTTTGTCTTGATTGCAGCAGACATTTCTCAAGGCTATTTCACCCCGTGGATGATACAGTTGCGATAACCCGGTAGGCCGTACCGCTGTAGCGAAGCTAACTGAGTTAAATATTTTTTTTTGCCACCAGACACAAAGAAATGTAACCGAATGTAAATGAGACAAAGACGGCAGTTCTTATTGCATCACAGTTCACATCGAACAACAAACTTAACCCACAGTTAGCAGTAAAACATGCTTTTAATTATATTAATATATTATACATTTTTTTATGTAATATCTCTCATCACACAACAACAACATTCATACCGGTCTACCAAGAGAACCTGATCTACAGCTTCTACAGCTATCCAGTCCCTTTCATCTGAGTCATTGAATTAATTATGTGTAGATAATGAACTCTTACTTACCTATGACACCCAAGCAAAACATATGTCCACTATCAACCTGAGCCTGCTGTTAATGGTGCAAAGTTGAGTCAGCAAACTTGGAGCCTGAGTGTCAGTGTGTTCTGTTTGTGCTTTCGCCAACTTGTTCCTTGGCAAGACTAAGACTTGACACTGTTGTATATACAAATACAGTCATGTAAGCAAGATACAGCTTAACTCATCATCTGGGTCATGCTTGTCTGGAACCACTTCATGTCAAGCACAAGTTGCTCAATTTCATAAAAAATAATAAATAATTAGAAATACCTACATTTTGCCTTCTTGCATTAATTAAGCTCCAAAAACACAGATGGGATTAGAATGTGGTCATGTTTTACTGTGTCACTTTCTTCCTGTTGTGTTTGCGCTAGCCACACTATATTTTGTTACTGTGTTCAGCAAAACTTTACAAATCAGCCGATATTCTTTCTATTACGGTAAATCCATAGCCGGGTTGAGGTCTTTTTGAGGTGGTGGAAGTTACATATATGTCTGTAAACATCATATGGTTTCTCAAGAAAAGGTTTGGTATCAAAATAATGACAACAACCCATAATCCATCAACCCACATGACATCTACCCACATGACAACAACCCCTATGAAAACAATCCACATGAAAACAACCCACATGACAACAACATACATTAAATTTTCCCACATGACAACAAAACACATGAAAACAACACACATAAAACAGCAAAAAGACTGATTAATCTGCTAAATTCAGTTGTTTATTTTGAACCAAACTTTTACAAACAACCATCAACAATACTACAGTACTTTGCAGAAGGTCCCATCTCTGCACAGGGTATTTGCCCTCTGGGCACATTGACTAATGACGACTTCAGATCACTGATGCTTCTGTCCTGTCTGTCAAGTACAGACACAAAGAATATAGTGGAGATACGAGCTAAATGGAGTCGCCAGAAAATGACAAAATGCAGTTTCATAGGTTTTACCAGGGTACCATCTATTATAAACCTACCATTAAAAGTATAGACTGATAATTTTTTGTCAGTCGGCAAACATACAAAATAAGGGTATAAAATATTGTTTTCCTCCACTGTAGCAGCATTATACCTCAGAGACAGGGGAGTCCAGTGACACTGTGGCCCTATCTGGGGGCGGCCCCGAATAGGGCCCAACAGGCAAGAAATCAATCCACCCACATTGCCAGGCATTAGCCAAAAGGACATCGACCAACCTGAAATTGTTCCCTTCACAGATCAGCGCAAACTGGCATTAACCAGAATAGTAAGAGGAGAGGGAGTTTAGAAAAAAAATGCTTCACTGGTCTTCAACTGGCAGCTTCATTAAATAGTACCTGCAAAACACTAGACTCAACGTCAACTGAGAATAGGTGACTCCAGGATGCTGGCCTTTTAGGCAAAGTTGCCAAGAAAATCCATATCTCAATAAAAATAAAATATTGAGATGGACAAAAGAACACAGAAACTGGACAGAGGAAGATTGGAAAAAAGTGTTACGTACAAATCAATTATAGTTTGAGGTGTTTGGATTACAAAGAAGAACATTTGTGAGCCACAGAAATTAAAGATGCCACAAAATTAAAAGTTAAGAGTTAAGAGTGCTTAACGCCATCTGCCATGCATGGGGGAGGCAATGTGAAGGTCTGGGGTTCTTTTGTGGTGTTAAAGTGGGGGATTTGCACAGGGTAAAATGGATCTTGAAGAAGGAAGGTTATAACACCATTTAGCAATGCCATGCCACACTCTGTGGATGGTGCTTGATTGGAGCCAATTTCCTCCTACAACAGGATTATAACCCAACTCACAGCTCCAAACTATGCTATCATTATTTAGGGAAGCAGTCAGCTGGTATTGGGTCAATAATGGAGTGTTCTTTCTATAGGCCTCCAGCACAGTCACCCCCTGATCTCAACCTGATTGTACTGTTGTGGGAGCAGATTGACAAAAGCACCCATCAAGTGTTTCAGATAGCATGGGTTGAACGCTCTTCAGATTCACTTTTGAACCATAGTGTATACATTTAATCAACACAATTTGTAATACTTTCCAAAGACAATGTGCTCTTCCTGCCGTAGATTACGCTACCATCTGCCGTCTGATTGCGATAACAGATTGCGATAACTGATTGCGAGAAACACACAATGTAAAATAGAAACACAACATTATTTCATGAAAGAGGCCAAGTACAGTCCCCCACCCATGTGATGTCGGAAGCTTTAAATGTCACCAATCACATGGCACTGTGACTTTGAAAGGAGCCGTAGTACAGTAGTGACTAATCAGTAGTGCAATGAAAAGTTAGCATTGCTTCCTTAGTAAAAGCCAATCCAATAATACGATGGGTATAAGTGGTATTAACAGGAGTACAGGTTGGGGGGGGGTTCTTGATCTTAAAAAAGATTTATTGAACCATGACTCCCAAATAAATGTTGAAACTGCCCCTCTGTGTTTTGTTCTGTTCTTCACTCAGATCCTAAAAAGAATTTTGACTTTTCTACCTCATGACAGTTACTCAAATGTATTTAAAACCCAGGTCTGAACACCCAATAATAACTCACCACCTCCTGGCTGTTTTTCTGTTGAGAGACGTCACTGGAACTCCTTGGCAACCAAATCTGCTCTGTCTCATTGCTGTGTTTCATTCATATTTTCTCTCCGACCAAATTTTCTCTGGTTTGTGAATCTTAAAAAGGCAAGGGAAGAAAAAAAATAGCCTTTTTTTACAGTTTTTTTTACAGCTTTTTCCTACAAGACAAATTGGAGACGGGTTGCAAAATTACAGCGACATAATAAGCCACCGCCATTCAAATGAAGACGCTGAACTGCTCGTGTATGAGAGTCACGGTTGTTGATTTCACTTTACAGATATTAAACTATGAGATGTGCACATACAGTCAACTGTGTGTTCACAGCTTATATCAACCTTTAAGGTGCAATGAATGTTCGGTGATATTCCGCAAATAGGCGAAAGTGGAAATGCCGTTCAATATTCAAGACGTTTTTAAAGGATAGTTAAACTAATAGCTGCTAGATCAGCAAATGACACACAGCCAAGAAAGTTGTGCATCAAATCATCATTAGGACACACAACTAAGATAACGCACCTTGTCGAGTGCTCTAAAATGCAAATGTTAAGAGGAGAACTGCGTGCAAGACAGATGGGTGGATGTGAATGTGTTTTAAAAGCTTTGCATTGCTCTGATTAGAAAACATCTTTGAACCCTCTCCCAAGACTTCAGCTTAATGATCCAGGTTGCTATGGAGATCAGCATGGGAGCTTATTGATTATTGTATCTAATAAACTTAGGAGTGTCCAACTTCTAAGACCAGGTTTTGGATCATGTCCAGGATGATCTCACTGGCTTTGTAGCTTAGTTGGCTCGAGGATTATAACCCAGGGGCCCTCTTTTCCTGTTGGCCAGAGGCCTCGGAAAACAATATTATTATTCCACAAATTTCAGCTAATGACAGCACACACCCATCAGCGTATCCCAAGCCCGGTACGCACAGCCTGTCAATTAGTTTAGGACCGGCTTTCATGCCTGAGAATAACTAACGTAAGCAAAGCACTGACACTGACAAGGACGTAGTGTGAGCGCAAAAACCTGGCATGCACCTCTGTTGTTTGGAAGAAGCCATGAATAAGAGAAGGGTTTAGGTTTGCTAAAGCTTTCTCCTTCTTCCCACTGGGTACTGGCGTCATTAAAACATCCAGTCTGCATGTTGACTTTACCTTGAGTTGTCGACTAATGATAAATCGATGAGAGATAAAAATGGAATTGGATTTAGGTCAAATGTTGGGTAAATAAAATATGAAATTACCTTAAATTGAGGGTTAAAATAACCATGGCCCTTTGTATAGCCTTTATTTTGAGCAAATAAGGACTAGGCAACATGTAGTTAGTTGTTTTAGCTTTGTCTCGGTTCGCCTAAAGGAATTCTTGCCGTACGGCAAGCATATACCTATAATAAACGAAACATAGCATATACCGTAATTAAACATATTGGAGACATGTTTAAGGGACACGCCTAAAAAAAACGAGTGTAATCCATCCAACAAATTTTACAATGTTGTTGGTTTGTCCATCTTCACCCCTGGTTCTTCTGGGCTGGTTCGCCTTATATATATATACATATACATATATATACAATGAGGAAGATAATGGTCTGATAGGTGCCAGGTTAGAATGTCCTACATAGTTTTGTCATCAACATTGCCTTCTCTAAACTTTCCAAAACACATCTTCTTTAATGCAATTACAAGTATGTTTCTTAAATTGTCAGTGGTGTGTAAGGACGTGGAACAAAATGCAGGCGGTTGGCTACAAATGCTCCTTATTATAGAAGTAACGTACAGAGTACGACCGTATACACATAACAGGAACAATCACGGACACAGAGACAAGACACACAGGGGATTAAGTAGCCACCTACATTAGATGCAGCTGGCGGGTAATCAGGAAGGGTGCGTTCACGAGACATGGGAAAACAGGACATACGAGTACGATGGCACCTAAAAGGCCGGCGACGTCGAACGCCAGGGTGCTACGCAATCAGGAGAAGGCACGGCATCAGGAGGCGCCGTGACATAAATAGGAAAGCTAATTGACTGATGAAACATGACGTATACATTTGCACTAAACTTCTCCAGTTTCTTTTGGGCTCTTGTTCTAAAAAACTACCTCGTCCATTTGGGTAGGGTCCGAGTGAAGCGGAGACCTCTAATGACGAGCCTTGTGGTGAACATTTAACTTTTGCTATTATTCAAACCTAAGTCTCATGCTGCCACATTACAACCTACCGAAGCAATGGACCCTGCAGGATTGTGCTCTAATTGGGGATGTCATGGTGTGGGGGTGCAGTTAAAAGCAGAAGACAGGGGTGAGTTTAACTTATGTACAGTAGGTTATATGAACTTTGGACGACCACTGTCAGACACAGCCAATAAAGTTTCCCTTTCTAACCCTCCAGTTTGTATGAAGGAGGGAACCGTTGGGCGGGTAAAGGGGGGAGGAGAGGAGCAGGAGAGAGACAAGAAAAGGGGGTGAACGAGAACGGGACACGGACGAATGAGGGACAAAAAATGGGTAGATGGGTAAGAATGACAAATTAAAAACATATGAGGACGTAAAAGAGGAGGAGGGATCATTCTCTAGATTTGCACGAGAACCATTACTTCTCCCGCAAAGCATGAACTGCTCCACGACCTTGCTAGCCATTTCATTACCATAACTAGAAACAAACACTTCAAAACCTCTGCCTAACCCTACAGAGTGCACATACTTTCTACCTATTGCACTTCCTTTATTTCCTTTTCACTCTCTGTTCTACACCACTCTCCCAGCTCCCAGTGGAGGCTCTGTGTCTGTCTTCTATAGACCAATAGGTACTGATCAGAGATAGCATCATTGGTCATCCGATAAACACACCGTCTGGATGCATTACTGGCTACATGGATGCATTATCTTCCCTCCAAAGCAGCCTAGTGCTTGAATTGTGTCCTGAAGCAAAGCAGAGTGTGTGTGTGTGTATAAAGCAGACTAAAGCAGGCGAGGTGCCAGAGGCCACGGCATTGACGTAAAACAAGGCATTTTCACTCAAGATTGGAGTACTGTGCAACAACAGAAAGAGAGCGAAAGAGAGAGAGAGAGAGGTTTGCCAGTAAATGGAATGACTAAGTGTCAGAGGGTAGTAAGCTTGTCAAATGAAATATGAAATTGGGTCATACAAAATGTGGGTGTTTTATGAAGTGTTGTTTTCGTTGGTTATGGACGTTGACACACGCGTTCAAACAGACAGACACTATCACTACCAAATACCCCAAAAGCCCTGTTGTTAGAGCACTAAGTTGTTGAGCATTTTTAATAACCTGTGTCTGACAAAGTGAGAAAAATAGGAGGGAATCCACACTGTTAAGTAAGACAGTCAGGCAGCCATTTTATAATGAGGGATGGAGTCACTGAGCCATGCAGCACAACTCCTCCTGTTAGAATCCTTAAATTAAAGAACCAAACCAAGCATGCAGCACATTTCTCCTCCCAAATCTCCAGGGCTACCTTTCTCTGAGTGGAATCTAACTTCCACTTGTACGAGACGATGAGCACAGCTCCCATCTGCTTCGGCGAGTCCTGAGATCTCAGCTGTGGAACCTTACTTCCCTTTTCAGCAAGAGTAAGCCGAAACTATGTGTGTAAGATGGAGTCATCTGCAAACTTTTTACACTGGATATGTCTCAGTTGTTTATATTTTCTATGTTTTCTAATGACATTACTTGATTATGTGCTAAATGTGATGTCATGTAGCTAACCTTCAGTGGTGAATTTTGGTTTGGACAACATTCACCTGCTCTTTCGATCCAGCCTGAAGAACCACCTCCTCTCAATTATGATTGAGTTCTCGTTCTTCTAATAAAACTGGGTTGATCATTGTAAGCTAATAAATCCAGCAATGTCCTTTGTTTGCAGAACAGTTAGTCATTTGACAGTGAATTCACACACAATTTCAATGCTAAGCACATCTTTGCTTGGTTAAAACTCTTTACTGAAAACTTACAACTTTTCAGTAAAACAATATTTGAATATTTGGTCACAGCCAGTATAAATACGCCCCTGAATGTAAAAAGATTCTATAAATACAAAACTCGCCATTACAATTCTTAAATCAGCAGTCAATTCCTATTCATGCATATATTAGGTCATCTAGAGGTGCTATTTGCCCCAAGCAAGGGTAAGGGAAAAACAGAATTAAAAAAATAGGTATGAAAAATGTGTGCCATAAATTATGACCATGTGATCTATCATGGCTTTTCCATGACAGAAGCTGAGCAGCAGGTCCAGACACAGATCAGTAGATCAACTATGGCATCAACAGTAAGAATATAAACAAAGACAATTTGCATGTTATAACCCTATACTACACTGTATAGAATACAGTATATATGTAAAATACATTTTAGAAATGTCTTTGTTTTTGCAGTCATTTGTTAGTGTTCTAATAAATATAAATAAATACACTAACAAAGATATATATACTTCCATATTGTATATTGTCAGTCATTATTTGGTCCAGATCCCTTTAATATCCTTCTTCCATACTGTATGTTGTCAGTCATCATTTGGTCCAGATCCCTTTAATATCCTCCTTCCATACTGTGTTGTCAGTCATTATTTGTTTTTGTGGCTCCATAAATTGTTTGGATTTTGGTGTGTAGTTTCTGTTTTTGTTAGTTATTAGTTATTTTATTAAACATTCTTCCTGCAACTATGTCCTGCCTCTTCTCCACAGCCTTATGATAACAGAGAAATAGTCCAGCAGCAACAGTACATTTTGTGAAGTTATTCATAATTAATGGATATTTTATAAATGTTGATATATTTTTTGTTAGAACGTCTGACATTAAGGCAAGTATTAATAATTGACAAGAAAATACTCTGCAATTACATTACAATTTTTTGTTTCTTGTTGTGCCGGAACAATCCTGTTGCCTGCAACAACAGGATGATCAAACAAAGGTAATGTGTCTGTATGATCCAACTTGCATTGTACTGTAGCCGAGTCCTGGCAGTCGGGAAGCGAGCTGGCCAGCGAGGGTTTGGATTACGTGGACTTTGCATAAAGTTTCAAGGATATAAATAACAATTGGCAGTGCACTGTGGAGATGCTAATTAGCTTTATTAGGCGATGTTTGGTCCTTCTTCCAAAGACTCTCAGCATTGGCACCGCATATTGGCAATATCCTTACTGTAGCTGTTTTAACATGTTCGTCACCCCAGTCTGGCCTTGAAGGAAACTGAGAAAAGCCCCATCGAACAGGCACATCGATCAGATGTATGATGCAAAGTAATATCTTTCCATTTCGGTACTCTTTACTTTGACGCTGAATAGATTGGCGTTAACTTTAAAGGGAAAACCACCTGACTCCTGGGTGTCATTTTTATAGGCTGACGGGCCTCGGAAGGCCTGCTCCTGGTCTTCTGTGAGGGACAGAGAGGCAGTGGTAACCCTTGGTGTACTGGCTGTATTTTCAATCAAGCTCTCACACTATCATGGTCAGCTAATCAGCCTAAAGGATTTGAATCAAGTACTGGGACTTTTCCAAAGTGAGGATGAAGGGCTCTTAGATACACATGGGTAATGGAGGAAGGCGTTTCTGCTTTCTGCAAGTTTAAATTTAGCATTAGATGTAACCGGAGGGATTTCTATTGGATAAGTGAGGAACCTTGTTGATGCTATCGAATTCTTGCAGGATCAGGACAGTACGGAGGAGAATAATAGGAGTGTGTCTCTACTGTAAACAAAACAAAGAAAAGTACACACCCAGGAACACTACTTTCAATGTTTACTTCCTCTCAATATCTTGTGATCCTTACCTTACGAAACAGAAAGGAAGCCATAAAACAGGGTCTGTTAACAATGGCCTCTGGTGACGTGGAACACACACTAACACTTCTAGATGATGACTGAAAAGATGACAGTTTGTGACAGTATCATGAATGGATTTAGTCTGCATTGCTTTTGAAAACACTTGCATTGTGCAAGCAAACGCACAGACACACATCAGTAGTTTTTCTTGGAGCTTACAGATCTGCGGTCGTTAAGAATTCCAACATTACTTTTTTCACAACTTCTCTATGCAATTACACTTTTGATTCAGTGGTTGTGGATGTGTACAGATATGGTGGGACAGGAGTCAGTGAGCATGTGCACACATTTGCAACATCTCAATCATGTGGTCCCCTGCACTCCACAGTAAAATGGGGGTATCTGAAGCAATCTGCGGTTGCTTGCTTTTCAAAAGAGGTTGTGTTCTCTGTTCTGTATCTTGAGCTAGGGTAATCATTAATCAATTTAACACAGTTAAGTTACTGGCGAGCATCACATCAAAGGCCACAGTATTTCTGAGAAGAAGGCTTGCCTCTGTGTGATGATTCAAGCTTACTGCTCAGTCAAGCAGACGCTCCAGTTTGCCTTTTAGGCTTTGCAGGTTTAATTTAGCTTTGAGATTTCACATGTAAGTTAGAGGGCCAGTGATTCAACAACATTGGTGAGCACTTGCAATAACTCTTCTATTTAACGAAGTGGATAGTCTATGACATGATATATTTATTTACTCTGGTTCTTTCAGCGGTAGGAGTCGTGTTCTTTTCCAGGCCCAAAAATACTCTATTTTAATTCAAATTGAAAATGTTGTTAATATACCCCAGAGTGATATAGACTGTAATGATTGCATATGTTTTCATACCTTTTATCCAGAGTTAAATAAACTGTAGTGTTTACATATGTTTTTATACCTTTTATCTAGAGTTTTATAGACTCTAGGGGTTGCTAATGTTTTCATACCTTTTATCCAGAATGATATAGACTGGGGTGGTTACATATGCTTTCATACCTTTTCGTTGTACTTTATTAGGGGTGTTTATACAGTGGGGAGAACAAGTATTTGATAAACTGTAGAGGTCTATAATTTTTATCATAGGTGCACTTCAACTGTGAGGGGTAGAATCTACAACAAAAATCCAGAAAATCACATTGTATGATTTTTAAGTAATTTATTTTCATTTTATTGCATGACATAAGTATTTGATACGTCAGAAAAGCAGAACTTAATATTTAGTACAGAAACCTTTGTTTGCAATTACAGAGATCATACGTTTCCTGTAGTTCTTGACCAGGTTTGCACACACTGCAGCAGGGATTTTGGCTCTCCAGATCCTTCAGGTTTCTGGGCTGTCGCTGGGCAATACAGACTTTGAGCTCCCTCCAAAGATTTTTTATTGGGTTCAGGTCTGGAGACTGGCTAGGCCACCCCAGGACCTTGAGATGCTTCTTACGGAGCCACTCCTTAGTTGCCCTGGCTGTGTGTTTCGGGTCGATGTCATGCTGGAAGACCCAGCCACAACCCATCTTCAATGCTCTTACTGAGGGAAGGAGGTTGTTGGCCAAGATCTCGCGATACATGGCCCCATCCATCCTCCCCTCAATGCGGTGCAGTCGTCCTGTCCCCTTTGCAGAAAAGCATCCCCAAAGAATGATGTTTCCACCTCCATGCTTCTCGGTTGGGATGGTGTTCTTGGGGTTGTACTCATCCTTCTTCTTCCTTCAAACACGGCGAGTGGAGTTTAGACCAAAAGCTCTATTTTTGTCTCATCAGACCACATGACCTTCTCCCATTCCTCCTCTAAAATCATCCAGATGGTCATTGGCAAACTTCAGACAGGCCTGGACATGCGCTGGCTTGAGCAGGAGGACATTGCGTGCGCTGCAGGATTTTAATCCATGACGGCATAGGGTGTTACTAATGGTTTTCTTTGAGACTGTGGTCCCAGCTCTCTTTAGGTCATTGACCAGGTCCTGCTGTGTAGTTCTGGGCTGATCCCTCACCTTCCTCATGATCATTGATGCCCCACGAGGTGAGATCTTGAATGGAGCCCCAGATCGAGGGTGATTGACCGTCATCTTGAACTTCTTCCATTTTCTAATAATTGTGCCAACAGTTGGTGCCTTCTCACCAAGCTGCTTGCCTATTGTCCTGTAGCCCATCCCAGCCTTGTGCAGGTCTACAATTTTATCCCTGATGCCCTTACACAGCTCTCTGGTCTTGGCCATTGTGGAGAGGTTGGAGTCTGTTTGATTGAGTGTGTGGACAGGTGTCTTTTCTACAGGTAATGAGTTCAAACAGTGCAGTTAATACAGGTAATGAGTGGAGAACACGAGGGCTTCTTAAAGACAAACTAACAGGTCTGTGAGAGACGGACTTCGTACTGGTTAGTAGGTGATCAAATACTTATCTCATGCAATAAAATGCTAATTCATTACTTAAAAATCATACAATGTGATTTTCTGGATTTTTGTTTTAGATTCCGTCTCTCACACTTGATGTGCACCTATGATAAAAATGACAGACCTCTACATGCTTTGTAAGTAGGAAAACCTGCAAAATCGGCAGTGTATTAAATACTTGTTCTCCCCACTGTATGTATCGTTGGCATCCATTTGATGTGCAGAATTCATTTGTGATAAAATGTACTGTAGAGCACATTCCCTTTAACAGTCACTTTGTCCTAAAAAGCTGGTCTACTGTATTTTGGAAGATCCAGTTGCAACTTTGACATGTGCTTAAAAAGTCGATCTGTCACGTGTTACTCAATTGGTAGGGAATGCCTTTGGATTCTAGGTTCAGTTGCCGTGGGGAGTCAGAATAAAATAAAAGTATTCAAATGTATGTACTATTGTAAGTCACTTTGGTAAAGATTGTCTGGAAAAGTACCTAAATGTAAGATTTGGAACAGGAGCAAGTCATTTTTTTCTACTTTCACAATGAAATGTCACAGATTGTGTCAACAGCTGGCAGGTTACACCTCACATCTATCATGTCGTGATGTGTTGTACAATTAAAAAGTCTCTTAGCCACCTGGTGTTAATCAATGCTTTCATATACATTATATTTACATTTCAGTCAAATAGCAGATGCTCATATGTGGAACAACTTATGGTAAATGCAGTCAATTAAAGTATGCAAGAAAAAAAGTATATCGTAATCAATGCTAGGCCAATCTTGATTAGACAACGTCAGCAACATTAGTTTTAAAATGAGAGTGTGTATGTAGAGGTCCCTCTTACAGTAAGGTCAAATAATAGATGTTCTCTTATCTCTTAGAATCACAGTAGGTGATCTGAACCAAGATGTGTTGTATGAGGGAAAAATACAGTACCTCAAGCCAATTCCCACCCGAATAAGATTAATGAGAAAGGTGGTTTTGTATTTCGTTTCTCCTTCCTAACATAAACAGATGGTGAAGTTGGTTCTGGCACTTCTCTCTTGGCAGATAAACACTCTTTTGATAGAGATGCCCATTACTTTACCTATTGTGTGTGGAATCTTTGTGAAAAGAAGGTAGGGAAGTGTGGCCAAAACCTTCTCTGCTGTTACATTATGTTTTAACACCATCTGGTTCCTATAGATCAGCTTTTCAGGTATCATAGCTTCTCCAAGAATATACTGTAGAAACACATACATTTGGCCAATTGGGCTCCTGCACTGAACATGTTTAAAATGCCTCTAATGCAAAATCTCATTTGATAGACATACTTAACCAATGTTGAACAAAAAATGCTATAATAGTTTAGTATAGAAGTTTCGCTGATAAGTTGCCGTAAGACACGGATCTAGTATCAGCTTATATTTCCTGAATAGTCTAATAACATTCATCATTAATGGAAAAAATTTATTATAGGTGTTTAACTGAAATAAAATCATATAAAAAAATGAAAGAGATGTGTTATATATTCACTACCTATTAATTGTCCATGACAATA
Source organism: Novumbra hubbsi (assembly GCA_016801125.1). Lineage (NCBI taxonomy): Eukaryota > Metazoa > Chordata > Actinopteri > Esociformes > Umbridae > Novumbra > Novumbra hubbsi. The sequence continues at coordinate 10,259 of JACXGK010005185.1, read as the reverse complement.
AGCTAAAGGATTTGCAGGCTTAATAAAATAAAATATGTCTGTATCTCAACAGAACCCCCAAAAACATGGTTGCATAAACAGATGATTGTTTTCACATTGACATTTTGCGTAGATTAGTTTACTGTCTGAAAAATATAAATGGAGATCTATGGTTAAAAAATATTTGATTATTATTTCTGAAACAATTTAATATGAATTTGAATATGTTATTTGGCGAAACCTTCTGTGAGGCCAAACCAAACTCATTCCAAGTGTGGGTCGCCCTGTTCTAGCCAAAATGTTTAGTTGGGTTAAGGCCCCCCATGAATAAAAAGACAAACCTTGTGTGCGTGCAGGATTTTACTTGAATGTGTGACCACATTTCTGTTTTAGTCGCTTGGAATTAGATTGGGAGCGAAGGAAGACATGCTCTGGGGTCTGTAAGCCTTTGACTCAGTGTGGGTGTTCAGTTTAATACGGTAATTGGTAAGTAGAGAGAGGGTGAGAGAGAGAGAGGGAGTGAGTGAGTGAAAAAGAATGAGAGAAAAATAAACTGATTAAGACAGGGGAAAAAGCAAGAAAGAAGAAGTTAAGCTCTTTCCTTAATTGGTGTTGTTAGAAACTGAGCTTCAACTTCTGCTCTCCCAAAAAACCAAGCCTTCCCTAAACCCCTGCTATCCCTAAACCCCTGCTATCCTTAAACCCCTGCTATCCCTAAACCTCTTATCTCCCTAAACCTCTTATCGCCCTAAACCTCTTCTCTCCCTAAACCTCCTCGCTCCCTAAACCTCTTATCTCCATAAACCTCTTATCTCCCTAAACCTCTTCTTTCCCTAAACCTCTTCTCTCCCTAAACATATTCTTTCCCTAAACCTCTTCTCTCCCTAAACCTCTTCTCTCCGTAAACCTCTTCTTTCCCTAAACCTCTTCTCTCCCTAAACCCCTGCTATACCTAAACCTTGTATCTCCCTAAACCTCTTATCTCCCTAAACCACTTATTTCCCTAAACCTCTTCTCTCCCTAAACCCCTGCTATCCCTAAACCCCTGCCACCCCTAAACCCCTGCTATACCTAAACCTCTTCTCTCCCTAAACCCCTGCTATCCCTAAACCCCTGCTATCCCTAAACCTCTGCTATCCCTAAACCCCTGCTATCCCTAAACCTCTGCTATCCCTACACCCCTGCTATCTCTAAACCCCTGCTATACCTAAACCCCTTCTCTCCCTAAACCCCTGCTATACCTAAACTCCTGCTGTCCCTAAACCCCTGCTGTCCCTAAACCCCTGCTATCCCTAAACCCCTGCTGTCTCTAAACCCCTGCCTCATTACTTCTAGTTCCATTTATGGAAAGGGGAGAAAAAATAATATTATTGGAACCACATTGAGTTGTGATGACAAACTTAAGACGTAAATGTCTCCAAGATCTTTCCTTTCTGGGATTGAAATAACATTTCTCCATTTCTCCCCATTGTATTACACTGTCGTGTTGGTGTCACATCAAGGGATGAGTACAGTAACAGTTTCTCTCCGCTTTTGTTCTGACGTGCCATGAGAAGCAAGTCATTCTGTTGTACTGAGAAACTGTAAATGCATCAATTTCTCATTGCATAATTTCTTGTCTGTAACATGAGCTGCCTTGCGGTTTATATCAGAGCAGGTCACAAACCTCATTGGATCCCACCTGAGTACAGCAACAACAACCAGAGCCTGTGATCATTTGATCCGTAGCACCACATCGATCTACAACATTAATCCTCTCTGTCACACAATGATGAGGTGAGATAAAAAATAAATCCCTGATGGGACCGACAGCCAGGGAACGACGCCTCTTATCGTCCCTCGGCCCCGATCCAAAATATATGATATCACTAAACTTAGAGAAGCACTTTTCCTGGTTGATCCCATTTTGAAAAGTGCTGAAGAAGATGCCTGAAGGCTTAGGATGAGGTATGGCAGGCCATACATACCAATGAAATTGATCCCCACACGGTGGGGAAAGATGCTGAGACCGCCCTATTGTATGCTAGTATGAGATCCTCAGACATCAAGGTGTTTCAGAGGCTGTTTTGATGAGTCCCATGCTATTCTAGATGAGTGGGCCATTTCAATGTCCTTCAGCACAGAAACTGTGTCGTGGCTAGAAACTACAGGGGAAATAAGAAAGGCCTTTTTGTGTGTAGGAAACAATGGTTCGGAAGGGTACCCTCCGTCTGGGCCAGAACCTCAACGTCCACGCCAATGCGTACGCACCTACACACACAAACGCAGACGCTCACACAGAACACCCGGGTTCACTTGTCTTCAGACTGACAGACAGGACTCTCGCACACTCTCACACACACCGACAACACAGCCCCGGCAGAGGAGCGTGTTTCCTGGCCTTGCTCACAGTTACGACCACGGATCTTCCTCTCTTTCCCCATCCCTTCATTGTCAAGGTCTCCATCCACTGGATGCACAGCCCCTTTGATTCATTCAAGGGGGGAAAAGTAAGTCACAAAACAACCTTATGTAAATAGTTGGGAATACCATATTTTGTCAGCCAAACAAGTATCTAAGTGTACCATATAAAATGACCATATTTGTCTACCGTATAGAACTACTATACCAACACTGTCACGGTGGTGTAGTGCGGCGGAACCATACGCAGACATTTTTGTAAATAAAAGGTGATTTAATCCCATACAAGAAGACAAACTCTACACGAACAGAAACCGGAAAATGAAAGGTGCTAAACGAACATAAAACGATATACAAAAAACATGTAGAGCATTCACTTAAATGGGAGTTAAACAAAGGACAAACCGTGAGCTGTTGTGACATCAAACACAAACAATAAACCACACCGGGTGTGGTGAAAACCTGACCTAAGTAGGCTCCCCAATCAGAGTCAACTGAATGCAGCTGCTCTGACTGGGGAGCCCACAATGGCATGGAGATGGCTAGAGGCCTCTCCATGTGCCATGCCCTGAATGGGA
>JACXGK010005184.1:0-34244 GCA_016801125.1 Novumbra hubbsi | reverse complement strand
TGATTCTGGCCCATTTCTTGCAGCGGATGATTCTGGCCCATGTATTACAGTGGATGATTCTAGCCCTTGTATTACAGTGGTTGATTCTGGCCCATGTCTTACGGTGGTTGATTCTGGCCCATGTCTTGCGAAGGGTGATTCTGGCCCATGTCTTGCAGTGGATGATTCTGGCCCATGTCTTACAGTGGTTGATTTTGGCCCGTGTCTTGCAGTGGATGATTCTGGCCCATGTCTTGCAGTGGATGATTCTGGCCCTTGTATTACGGTGGTTGATTCTGGCCCATGTCTTACGGTGGTTGATTCTGGCCCATGTCTTGCGAAGGGTGATTCTGGCCCATGTCTTGCAGTGGATGATTCTGGCCCATGTCTTACAGTGGATGATTCTGGCCCATGTATTACAGTGGATGATTCTGGCCCATGTATTACAGTGGTTAAATTGGGCCCATGTCTTGTGATGGGTGAATCTGGCCCATATCTTGCAGTGGTTGATTGCAATTAGTAGTATTGCAAAATACTAATACTATTTGACACTAATGCTGTTACAAAAGGGTTTGTTTACATTTGAAGTGACTAACATTAGGGTTACAGCTTCATCTGGTGGTGTTATTTGGGACAACAGTTTTTGACGACTTTCATCAATTTGAAAGGCGCATTAGAGCCCATGCAGAATTCTCTATATGTACTCTTAACCATTTGCTTTCTGGTTCAAGCCATTTCAGAGGGGATTTATTTTTGTGACAAATCAGTGGCTCAGTAGTTTTGGCAACCAGGCGCTCAGGAGGCATTCAGATCCAGATTCTTTGCAGTGGCACAGCTTACATGGGCGTGGCGGAACATTTGGTTCTAAACTGGCACCAAATGATCCTATGTTTCTGTTACTTCTCCTAAACCTAGCCCTAACCTGTTGTGTAAATCCCCCTAACCTGCTTTATAAGCCGCCCGTCTTGCCCCACCAGAAGTATAACCACACGACTTCTATGCTACTTTTGATCATTTTTGGATGTATAACAACTCCACTCAAAGTCATTACTCACATAAGGATCCTAGAATCTGGACACTGCGTGGTAACTTTGTGTAAACATGGCATAAACATTTTAATTTTACAAGTGGATAATGACTGGGAAAAAGATTACACTTTTTAGACTAGCTGAAGCATATATTCATGCATATATTCAAAGGTGAATGAGATGGTAATACATTTGTTAATCTTTTGTTAATCTTCTGAAATGTGTAAAACCTGACAAGTGTATCATGAAAGATGTAAAACCATTCATGTTACTGGAACAATTTCTGCGTAATTTGCAACTGCAAGTGTAATTCTGTGTTCACTTTAATATACAGTGTAATTCAGGATAATTAACCACCCAAAAGCTTATTGTTTCTGTGTCAAAATGTCACCAGTGGCCATATTGTCACATTACTGCCTGGTCAGGAAGAAGTGAAGTCTTCTTCATTTCATCAAGGAAAATATACATGATACGTTTCAGAGAGGATGTAAACACCTTCACTTTTAATGACAATAATTGACATCATGTGTCTCTTTCTCTACATTGTTTTGTTTGACATTGATATCATGCAATACATGTTGGGTTTGATCAAACATACTGTAGGACATTAAATATACAAACAACATATTTATATTGTACAGGTGTCTGTCCCACAGTGCCAGGAGAACCATCTCAAATAAAATGGAAATACGTACTGTATACAGTAATCACAATAGTTAGAAAATAGGCACTATGTGTGGTTTGAATAAATTCTTTTTAGAACATGTGCCTTCCAGATTACATTTAAAGTAGAACGACCGTAGATCATCCCTAGATCAAGCTTTTACTATTCCTTATACAGTAATTCCACTTCACTTTACAATATTGGCCAACATTGTTGTTTCTTATTATACAATAGGAAGAATAATTAATACTTTGTGTCTACAGATTGTCATTCTCAAGGGTTTTTCAGTTAGTGTTGTAATATAGTCTGGAATTCATCAAACCCCACTATAGCAATGTACAACCACTTTATTTACAATATCCCTCCGTGCCCAGAAGTTTCTAATTCTGGGCAGAGAAGGCGTCGCTGTAGGGGGGAACACGGTACCATGGACCAGTCTGTGAGTTCACCTGACCACTGGAATAAATTCTGCGGTGTGGGTTTCATTGAATTGAGCTAATAAAAACAAGGAATGAGTCAATAAATGTAGGAAACAATGTCATTGTAGAATGACATTCATACTTACACCTGGTTGCCCAGCAACAGACATTCATTCTTAAAATGACAGACAATTTCCATTTCAGAAATTCCACTCAGCAGGGTACAGAACAAGGTCATTGGCATTTTTGGTATTGGCAGACAACTGGCCTAGATGTTTCTTGACAGAGTTAAGTGGCGAGAATTCAATGCAGACCAACTGGATGTCATTTAAAGCCTTTAATGGCGTGATGGTGATCAATAATCGATAAATAAACTCTTCAAGATGCATACATACTAACTGAATCTGAAATCAAACACAGTGTGATTTGAAGCAGTTCAAGGACACAGACACTCATAATTTTCCTCTGTACAAAGACAAGATTTGCACTGGAAATAAAGAACTCATATCATTTAGGAAAACCTGTAAAGCCAAATGCAGAAAAACAAATGACATCTTTATTTTACCTGTGATGATGATTTTAACTAATATATCCTAATTCCATCTATAATATCAAGGGCAGCAGATGGTGGTTTGAGTGTGTGACCAGGGTTGGGATTAAATCCTATTTAAATTCCACGCAATTTAACACCTACACTGAAATGCCAATCCAACTATTTCCTAGACTTTGCAATGAAGACCAACGTGGATGTAAAATTAATTGGATTTAAAATGAAATTCCTGAACTGTCAGGAATTTCAATGGAATTGAGCTCTACTTGCATTTGACCAGTAACCAAAAGCTTGCCAGATTGAATCCCTGAGCCGAGTCATTCTGTCCTTCAGCAAGACTGTTAACCCTAATTGCTCCTTTAAGCTTCTCTGAATAAGAGTTTCAGCTAATAATGTAAAACAATCTGTAACCACTCTGTGCGTGTGTGTGCGTGTGTGTGTGGTACCAGTTCATTTGGCTGCACAGATAACAGTGCTGAACATTCGGCCATGTTTTTGTGAAGAATGCGCTGTGGCAACCCGGGAGCTGTAAAGCAGCGAATACCCCCCGGCACCACCGAGGCCAGTGCCCCAGGTCCGGCCCAGAGGGAACCGGTCCAGGTTTTACATTCAACCACCCCTCAGCCAACCAAAGAGGGGTACAGCTAGTCGGGGAGAATAGAGTAAAACCTCACCATTCCAAGGTGGGGGAGAAAGAACGCTGTGTGGGTGAGACATGAATGCGGGGTGAAACACTAATCCCCAAGTTTTCTTTCTTTTGTAGGCAGACTTAACCCCACCGGGATCCGGGTGAGCTGTGCCCTTGATAAAGGAACACCGTAAGTTTGTGTTTTTGATCAATAACCTTCTGTGTTATGGACTAACCCTGTGTTTGGTTGAGTCCGTCCTGAGCCAAGTGAGGTCCCAGCCCAGTCTGAGCTCCCTGGTTGCCACGGCGCTTTTGGATAGGATTCTAAACGCTACACGGTTGTTTCTGTAGACACGTTTGTGCTGCAAAAGCATGAAGGTCAATGTAAAGCCGCACCAAGTAGAACAGGTTGGCAGGGTAACAAAAAGTTTGTTTACAGGCATGATGTAAACATTTCTTTTAGGAGGTGGTCAATCTGTCACTATTGAATGCAGTTTAAAACTTGTCATGCAAGTTGTTTCATAATGACACGTTATTGGAGAAATATGCTTTTGAGAGAATTTTATTCAATAAAGATGTCTTCTGTCGGGCAAGAGTAGCCCACAGTTTCCTTGTAGTACAGTTTGAAGGCTTTCCTATATTTAAAGGAAGATCAAAATGGGTTAGGTATAAAATATGGTTGTTATTTGTGAATCTAAATGCTTAATATCATGAAGAGTATGACTACGGCACATTAAGGATTAGAGAGGACCATAAAATAAAAGCTTACCCAACAGATTCAGCCAGGGTCATCATGGAGTCATCTGACATGAAGACATGGCAAGCAAACCTCTGATGGTCAGGATGTTTTGTAATGAATCCAAAATACCTGCAATGAATGGGAGACATGGTTCAAAATGCTTCTCTATACCATAGTTTCTGAATGCTGGCGTTTCAAACCTCGGGATACACAGCTCTCTGAAATTCCATGTTCATCTCCAGCCTTTCCAAACATTGTCTTTTCTCTTTCGGAAGTTTAAGGTTTGGCTAACTGACTCAATCCGTACGCAATTCCTTGTTCATTTTTATAACAATTACTTACTTGTTATGTTTTGGGTGACAGCCACAAAAGGAGATGTTCTTAAGCTGAAAGAAGTGAAAGCACCTGTCCCCCTGCGAAAACATGCATGGAGATGGAAGGCGATCAGGTCATCAGTTCTTGAACTTCTCACACTTGTATAGAGAGGTGTTGACCCTTAAGCATGACTGAATGTAATCACCCATTTGCAGGTATTTCATGTTGTGCAGTTTTAGCAATTTGGATTAAATGGTGGTGTACGACACATTTTTTTTTCCCCTTAACTTTTTCACACTTCTATCTTCATGTTAATGAAGACCTTTTTGGTGTCAAGTCCTTTGCCACACTGCTGCATATAGAAATGGCCCTGTATTTAATCACCATCCATCCCAGATGCTAGCTGGTTAATGCTGACGTCAAGCAGAAGAAAACATCCGTGCTGACATCCATGCTAACATCCCACCACACGAAGCACACTAACTAAACAAACTAAACATCATTTCAGTCTAGTTCGAGCTGTGTGCTGTCTGGCACATACAGTAAGCCAGTCCCTTTGAAAACCCTTAATGGGGCACAAAAAATCTGAAGGATTAAACAGCCTTAAGACAGAGTGGCCATTATGCATAGGGGGTTATGTCACCGACCACAGTTTTCCAACGAGGACAAAGCTGTCCACCCTGCTCTCAGACTGCCATTTTCAGTAAAGGCTGTTTTGTCATGTCAGTGCTGGTCACGCTGTAGCACCGGGGCCTAGAGGAGTACTACACAGTAGTATTTGCTCATTTATTACTTATTTATGAACTTGATCCTGACCAGAAAAAATCCTGAGTATTTATCCAGTGAGTATTACATGAAAGTACAGACGATGTACATCATTTCCCAGGACAGACATGTTAGCAGAGTACCTACTCTTTCTGAGGTCCTGCATTCGTCTTGCACGATGATCTTCACCCCCTTCATATTGATCTCCACGATGCAAGCAGACGGAGGCTGCACGGTCATTCGGCGGTTGGCAGCAATCTATTGACCGAAACGCTAGTTCAATTTCAGCGGCTCAAACACGCTCTACCATAACAACCCCAACACATTGTAACCAAGCAAGTTCAGTGTGAGACATCGGGTTGTTTCGACCGTGTTGGGATCAGGAACCCTTTCTCACCGCCAAGGAGGCCGACAAGATACCTTTTGCATAGCAGCACAAAGCACGTCGTTGCCTTTGTGGTAGGGCACGTTGACCGAGCCTAGGAACTTCACACGGAATCTGTCAACCCAGTCGCCTGAGTGGTCTGATTGACATGAAGAGGAGAGAATGGATTTATTCGCCACTGGAAGCATTCCATAACAGCAGGAAAGAGCGGAATGATGTAGGTTAGACAAGCGCAAAGACGAGGTTAAACTTCCAGCGCTGCTCCACAGAATTCGTCAGCCCGCATTTGGTCGGGTTTCAGCAGCCAAATGGTTGGTACTATTCTGAATCCTCCTCCATACCGTTGCTGTGTTCCTGGGCGACCTTGGCAGCGTAGTAGGCGGGGAAGATGCCACTGGCCCCGGTCCTCATGTTGTAGGCCTTACACCACAGGTCATCCGACTGCACCTCCATCAGCAGCGGGTCATCCACCTCTAGCTCCAGTTCATCGTCGTGGCGAGGGACGAACCTGTCGATCACACGAGCGGCGTGGCTAATCAATGGCTCACTAAAATAGCACTAATATAGAGGCAGAAAAGTGTGAGAATTGAATCCTTCCCTCCAATATATGTTAACAAAGTACCCTTTGTAAATTTGCATTTAAGCATTCAGCAAATGTGAAAGCATTTGTAACATTCGTCACGGTTAATTTTATGTGAACGCCTCACCGGAACACAGCTCTGTGGCTCTGCTCCTGCTCTACTCCATCCAGCACGCAAGAGAACAGTCCAAAGGACTCGGCACCTGGAGATCACAAGTTAGGAGACACGCTTTAGGCCACTATCCTGTTTTAGGTTCACTATTCTATACCGTCATAAGAACATTCTATGGGAGTAGAATAGCAAAATTCCAAGATCTTTAAGTAAATTCCATGGTTTCCCATAAGTCCGGGTAGGAAGAATCCCTCCTAATTCCAGAAACCATTGAGGAGAAAACCAGGGAATTCATTTAAAGATGTTTAATGTCCTATACAGAAGACACTCCTCTGCCATTTTCTAATAAGCAGTAGACTCAGTCTCAAATTCCAACCACTGCATTATCAACATCTGCAAACGATCGAGTACAGCACATATTTGGGGCCAAGGTTGCTCACACAGAAACTCACCCGAGGAGCGCAAACGCCCGTTCACAAACACATTCAGGAACTTGCGTGTTCGAGGGCCCTTCTCCTCCCCTCCGGCCTCGGAGGACGAAGACTCCCTGGACCGGCGCGATGAGGCCCTCCTTCCCCGCCTCGGCACGCCGCGGTCCACCTCGTAGCCCTCCTCCTCGTTGGCGGACTCGTACACCGTCTCGGCGTCGCTGTCGTCGCTGTAGGTCTGGTAGCACTGCTTCAGACTCACCAGCTCCAGCTTGGCATGCTCGTCCACCACCAAGGTGTACTTCACAGAGTCATAGGAGAGGCCGTCGGCCTCCGAGCTCCGAGTGTGTGCAGTCCTCAGAGTCCCCGACTCGCCCCTCGGGCCCCTGTCCCGGGTGCCTCGCTCGCTGACAGGCGGTCGGAGGCGCGAGGAGGACGATGAGGAGGAACGCGGAGGAGGCGCGGGGGGACGCAGGTAGACCTCGTCCTCCTCACTGATGGAGGGGTTTGTTCGGTCGGGGTAGGCGGCGTTGGAGTAAGCCGGGGGCCCCTCCGTGTCCGAGCTGATGGACATGCGGTTGCCCTCGCTGCTCTGGGACAGGAAGGGCCGGTCGCGGCCATTGTCTTGGCGGTCAGTTTCGGGGACCTTCTGGTGTACCGGGGTCAGGTAGATCTCCTCCGTGGCCTCCGGCTGGCGCTCCTCGCCGCGGCAGGACCCCCGACCTCGCCCCTGCCCTCCCCGGGACTTGCTCTCGTCCGCGTCCCTGGCGCTCCTCGCTCGGGGCTTCGCTGCGGAGTGGCGAGGCGCGGCGGGGGCCTTCTTCTCCTGCTGGCGACCCCGCGTCTCCGCCGCCCCGTGGGAGATGAACGTAGAGTAGTCCTTGCTGTAGGCCCTGGCGGGCCGCTCCGCTCCCGTGCCTCTCTGCTGAACTTGTTTAGCCACGGAGACCTCGCCGTTGTGCTGCTGATCTACCGCCTCGCCGTTCACCTGCTCAGTGGTGGGCGTCAGGTCCCCTGGAATGCGCGGCACGAGGCACACACACAGGAAGAGCACCAGGCAGAACAAGGGATTATTCACCAGGCGCCAGACCGCAACGTAAAGGATTACAAGCGCGGCAGTAGTTGGACCCATTTCCGCGCACCGCAGAGAGTCACCGGAGAGAGTCACTCGGCGGCGCCTTTTGAATGGAACGCGCTCGGTCATTCAGAGACGTGCACGGGGCGACGGCACAGGGGGGCTTACGGTGCGCCCTAGTTGTGGCACATTCAAAGGATTACGAACGTGATTATGGCGCTCAGACCTCGGCCTCGTCTTATAGAGGAACAAACGGATTGGGATAGGTGAAACGCCATAGCGTTAGCAACAGTGTGTGCAGTTACTCTGTGCTCGTTGACCCCAAATTCCATTGAAAAGTATTAGTTTACTTAATGCTCACGTTTCTGACGACTAACTGCTTTGTTTTAAGTTGATATGGGTAAAAGCCTTATTAGACAGTGCTGTGTAAAGGGACATATTGCACGATGTTCCGTTCTCACCTGTTATGTGGGGAGAGGAGGAGTTAGAGTTGGACACATTCTCCTTCCATGTGTCCTTCTTGCCAAACGAGTTGTTGTTAATGGTGTCCTTGTCCTACAGTGGTATAACAGGGAAATATTACACAGTGAATCAGGGCATTTGCACACACACAGAGCAGTTGTTTTGCCCAAATAATCAGTTTTCTGATCTCTACTGCTACCATACAACCGGATTAAAGCAGTCAGTCTACGATCAAAATATTTCTAAGTAAACAAATCACATCAAACCAGGCCGTGCCTCTGTTCCAGTCCTGCGCCATCCCAGAGTATGACAATGTGAGATCAGAGACATCTAAATACAGCTGATGGCTAGGTGCCAGACTAACCGAGCCCCGATGACATCACAAACACGCCAACACCACCTGATAGGGCAGCCAGGAAAGAGGAAGTCAAGGCCTCTACACCGTCATAGCGACCATTATGCTGACTCACTGTCAGGCTGCTGGGCACTGGCACTGTTACCATGGTTACCATGCCCTAGAACCAGAGTTAGGGGCGGTGTGTACATTTCCAGGGTGTGTGAGTGTTAATAGAACATACCACCTTTTATACATCTTCCATTTCTAAGGATATCACCAGACATTTCTGAGTTTAAGTAAACAACTACTAAACTAAGACCTGCGGTATACAGCGTTAGACCCAATGTTGACTCTTTAAGCCCTTGTGTTAGCCCTCAGGTTGACAGTGTAAATGTAAAACCCTGTTTCACAAAAAGTTGGGACGCTGCATACGATGTAATTAAAACAGAATGCCGTGTCGTGCAAATCATTTAAAACCTATTAAACATATTAAAGAAAACATATCAAATGTTGAAACAGACATTTTGTTTATTTTTTCGAAAATACTTGCCCACCATTTGAACAAAATAGGTCAATTGGCAACAAGTCAGTAACCTGGGTATTAAAAGGTAATTCCAGTGAGGAGTGGTCAGTCAGAAGTGAAGATGGGGAGCGGTTCATCACTCTGTGAAAGCCTGCATGTGCAAATAGCGCAACAATTGAACAATAGTTTCACAACATAAAGTTGCAAAGAGCTTGGGTATCTCAATCTACATATCAGATTCAAAGAAACTGGAGAAATATCTGTGAGCAAGGGACAAGGCTAAAAAGAATTAAAAACAGACCCAATTTTTTAGTGGAAATCACTGCAGGGGCTCTGACAGTATGTCTGTAAACGGAGTAAGTCGCTGCATCCACAAACGGAAGTTAAAACTCTGTCATGCCGTATTTAAACCAGAGCTAGCTACGTACACTGTTAGCTAAACTAACCTATCAGCGGTTTGTCACCCATTGAACACATTTGGAAACAGAAAACGACAAAGGAGATACCGACCTATTGAGGCGCTAAAACCCTATATCAGGCAAGAATAGGAATACATGTAACTTTCTAAACAACAGCAATGTCACGTCGGTGGGGAGTGAAGGAACCAATGTTTTATGCGAAGTATTCGTAGTTTTATTTGAAATGAAACACGACATACGTACTTGCAAACACAATAACGTAAAGCGCTGTACAACTCATCGATAGAAAATAATGGCACTAATCGTAACGTGTACTAATACAAATAATGGACGACACCAACGGACACAACTAGGGCACATTTATACAAACACAATCCAACGTAATGAAAAACATGTGTCAGTAGAATTGACAACGAATGAGTCCGGTGTGCATTAACAAAACATGAGTTCAAAATACAACTACAGCACAGAACGTGGTTGCGCTGCCTAGATCGTCACAAGCAGTTCGGTGCCCTCAGTCCAAACGCTTACAGGTTGTTGTTAAAAGAAAAGGTGATGCAACACAGCGGTAAACGTGTCCCTGTCCCAACCTTTCTGAAACGTGTTGCAGGCATCAAATTCTAAACGGGCATGTGTTTTTCGAAAAACAATAGGATTTCTAAGTTTCAACATTTGATATCTTGTCTTTGTAATATATTCAAATAACTATAAGAATAAATGATTGGCACCTCATTGCATTCTGTTTTCATTAGAATTTTACACAGCGTCCCAAATTCTTTGGAAAAGGGGGTTGTATATAGAGACCCAAGGCACTAAAATCTGTGATTGTGCATGTAAACTATAAACTATTCCAATAATTATTCAATGTTGTAACAATTTTGTTTCCAAAACATGGAGGGAACAAAGCATTTGTTTTATTTTATTGTTTGGGAAATCATTTTTTCATCCTCATTGTCTATTTTCCCACAGCATTCTCTGGCCTCGTTTCAAGAACTTACTGACTACAGAACATGATCCAGAGACTCGAATGTAGTTACATATGTGTTTGTAGCTCCAACCATTGGGTCATGACAATTGTCTATGTAACAAGACAGGCGCTACTGACGCCACCGGCCGCATTTATCTCAGGCTCTGTGTGTCTGAGTGGTGATGGCGATGTGTCACAAATGGTTCCCTGTTTACAGACGTCTTAGTGACGTCTGTCTTGTTGGGGCACCCTACCTCCGCAAAAAAAACAATTGATGCATTCTGGTAATGCGTTTACCATGACGGCTTATATTGCCTGGCTCACAAGATCCCGATGAACAGTTTTAAGAAAGAAAAGAAAAACTATGGTGTCTCTAGCACAAAAATACCTGAATCAGTCAACATGTATAGACAAGTGCAAATTGAATCATGGACGTGTGATGATAGACGTGTATGAATTAAATTATCAGACATCGTTCACACTTTCAATCTGAGCAGGGGTAATATAGAGTCACTTGGTCCAAGAAGAGCTAATCTAAAGGATTAGATTAAATAGCCTGGTCACTTATCCGTTTAGGCTGTCTTTCCAATTCAATAAAATAACAGTAGCAGACGGCACCAGTCAATCCGAGAGGACGTCCCACTGCCCTGGTCCCCTAGTCCCGAAGACTCAAGTCTGAGGTTCTTCAGAATCAAGCGTCTCGGTTTTTCTGTCTGTACCAGGCTCACAAACAGACAAGGCTAGCCAAATCCTCTCTAGCCCCAGCACCGGCTGAACTCAAGGATCACCAGCATCAGCAGGGCTCAGAGGTCAGGCCCTGTTCTAGTGCCACCCACGGAGACATGGGCAGGCCTGACAGGGACAGAATTAGGAGTTACAAAGCCTGGAGCATACACTAGCATAGGTCGCCCTCTAGTTAACCTTTGTTACGCCTGGGTTCAAACAGTACCTGAAATCTTTCTAATACTTTAAGTGTCTGCTTAAGCCAGCCTAGAGTTCCGCAAGCACACAGGTTTTTAAATTGCAGGTCTATAGTATACCATTAATAAAGACAAGCTAAATTGAGCCCAGCTTAACAATTTTAAAAGCTATTTGAAGCCAGGTCTGTCACACTCACACACACAAACACACAGTGAGCCTCTCTCTACCACTCCCTACCAGCGCAACAAGCTGCCATGCTGGGTCTGACAAAGTTGTGTGTGGGGAAGAAACCCTGATGGGGTTAAGGATTAAAATGTCAGTGAAAGGTTGTTATCTGAACCTACATGTAGTTACCCCATGTGGTCCTGTTGTTTTCTGATCTTCTCTGGTGATTTTACCACTTATTCAGAAGCCTGTGTAAAAGATGTTGGGCTCATAATGGATGCCTGGGTTAAGCATATATCTTTTGGTCAGAACTGACTATAACTGATTACGTCATAAGAAACTAGAATGTTACTGGACATAGGTGAGAACAACTTTACAAATAGCATAAGTTGAAAAGGAAACAGTCTGACCTAAATGTGCTAAGTAGGAAGTATTCTGTACACCGGGAAAACCAAACAGTACTTGGTTGTGCTGAGGATTGTGGGCAATTACTGAGATCATTCCAAGTCAACTCCACAGAATTGACAGACTCTTCTTCATCGCACACTCCTTTTCATGGAGACTGAACCGAAGCAACCAAGCAAAAACAGGAGCCCTCTTTAGTCGCAACCATACAACTAGATCAGCCGGGCATCAAGACAGCTCTGAGGCAAAGAGGTTTACATGGGATGCAAGGGAACAGAAAATGAACAGACACAAATTTGTTCACCTATTCTACATCGGATTGTCTTAAGTATCATTGGGCTGACACTGAGGGACTCTGACCCATCCACCTCATTATCCCTGACAGGCTCACCCTTACATTCCCTCCATGTCTGATGCTGTTCAGCCGATGGGGAAGCCGACAGACTCACAGAAGGCTGTGCTATTTTCAGACAGAACCCCCCACCCCCTCCCAAAAATAAAACAAGGACAGGCAAACTGAGCATATGCTACAAAAGCAGCCATAAACACAGACCCATAGAATGGGCACAGTCATTATCACATGCAGAAATGTTTCCAACTGCCACCACCCCTCCATTGGGAACCACAACAATTGCGGTATATTGATGCTAGACTGTACTGAGGCAAAGACTGGGAAATTCTAACATATCCATTTTAATTTGAGGACATTATTAAAGATACTGTCGACAAACTGATCACATGACATATCTTATATCTTTATATATATATATATATATATACATATCTTTGTATATTAGCCCCTGGGTAAGTAATACAGCCTAAATAAAGGCCCATTCCCATCTGATAACACATTAATAATTTAAACCAAACGGATGATCGGTTATCATAGGAAAGAATAAGCAGTCTCTGACAAATGTATCCTGATAAAGCTAGCAGGAACTCCACACTTACATCGTATTATATTTAATAAAACAAATATAAACATAATGACGATATATTATCTGCTTGTCATGCCCTGGAAAATAATTAAGAAGCCCCATCCACATACTGTCACTATATATATAGACATATATATATATCCAATTATATTCGCTGTCTAATCCGACATTATTTCAACCGAACAGATAATGGGATGATGTCGTGTCATCGCAGGAGACAGAAACAAACAGACCCCACCTGAGTCCTGGGAGGGTGGGGAGGCTGTGGAGGTTGCACCTGTGGAAACAGCGCAAGGGTGGTGGGTCTCTTGGGCCTGTACGTATCCATAGCGACCGGCTGTTCGGCAGATTCCGATTTTATCACATTGGCCTGTTTGTGTCGGACAGGCGTTAGAACGACGGCCGCCGTCACTTCCCGGTTGAGCCTGCGGTCGTCGTAGGAACCATGGATAAGGCCCCAGTGCTCCTCTTCCTCCTGGATCTCCTCCTCAGCATCGATCAGGTCCAAGTGGAGCATCTGCGCCTGCACCTCCCTGAACCTACGCCCATCTGCCAACCCTGCCTCGCTACTGGCTGGCCACGTCACATGATCCTGGGAAGCGCCAGGCAGCAGCATTGATGCAGTAGAAAAGAGGGGAGGGATTGAATGAGTCAGTGAGGTGGAGAGAGAGAGAAAGAGAGAAAGAGAGAGAGAGGCAGATAAGGATTTAGTCAGGAGGACAGAGAGAGGAGCGCTCAAAAGCGGGAGTGAGAGAGAGAGAGCGGAGAAAGAAAAAAGGATTCAGCGAGAAGAGGTGAGAGAGGGGGAGAGGAGAGACGTAGCCAGCCAATCACGACGCAGAACTGACATCAGCAGCCGGAGCCTGTGGCTTTCCCTGCTCATGCTCACAGTAATGTCATTGTAATTCAATCGCGGTGTGGTAGGATAAACCTCCCTGAAAGCAAACACAAAGTCAGGCTATTGTTCTGTTTTGGAATAGTCCTGGGAAATACGTTTAATGCCTTTACAACTGAATCTAAGGATAACAATAAGACTGATTTTTTTTCTTAAACCACAAAACGTTAAGATGTCCACAACCATCCAGGTTGAGTGGCACACGCTACTCATTCGTCCACCTTGCCCTAAGCTAATGTCTGGGCCGAAGTCCCCAGTTTATCCTCCTGGAAAAGTTCCCCACAGCGGCCACTGGATTATTCTCTGTGGCGCTGACGGCAGTGAAGTGATGGTCGCTCTTTAATGATGTGTGACATGGTAGATCTACTTGGCACCGGACCACATGTCCACCAGTGCCGAGCCAGCGCGCATTCATTAATCTGATCAGTGACTTTGGCTAACTCCCAGCTGCTGCTGCAGCTATGCCATACTCATTCGTGGTTGTTTCCTTTAGCTCACTTTGATGAGTATCTTAAATGTGTGTCCATGATGATGGATTGAAATATACATGTTATGAGTATACAAACAAGGTCCATGATGAGAACCTTAAAATATGATTCCCTCCACCCAACCATAACCCTAACTTCAACTCTAACCTTAAATCCAGTATTTTAACATCTAACCTTAACCTAACCTATTTAGTTTTATAACCTTATCCCAAAATGGTATACCTTGACTACAGTTAAGGTTGATTTTCATACCTAACTTTAATCTAATATTTTTTCGTCTCCAACCTTAACCCTAACTTAACCCTAGTGCTGTGATACCCAACTTTAGCCCATCTTAATTTGTTTGGTAACAACTGTTCAAAAGTTTAGGGTCACTGACAAATATACTTGTTTTTGAAAGAAAAGTTGTATTAAAAAACAACCCATTTTCCAACAAAGTTGGGATACCAGGTAAAATGTAAAGAAAAAATAATACAATAAGGTGCAAATAATTTAAATCCTATATTCACTAGAAAATAGTTTAAAGACAACAGATATAATGTTGAAACATGTTCTTGTTTCTCGAAAAATATATGCCCACTTTGAATATGATACCAGCAACAGGTTTAAAAAAACATTGGAAGAGGGGCAACAAAAAACTGGAAGAGTTGTGTTATGCTAAAAAAACAAACCTGGTGGAATATCACACAACTAATTAGGTCAATTAGGTCAGGTCAGTAACATGATTGGGTATTAAAAGATAATTCCAGAGAGGATGGGTCTGTCAGAAGTGAGGATGGGGAGGAGTTCACCACTCTGTGGTGACTGCGCAGGCAAATAGTGAAACAATTTAAGAAAACCGTTTCTCAATGTAAAATTGCAGAGTTGGGTGATCTCTATCTATGCTAAATAATATAATGTAAAGATTCAGACCATCTGGAGTAAACTCTGTATGCAAGGAATATGGCCGAAAACAAATATCAGATGTCCGTGATCGTGGGGCACTCAAAAGACACTTCATTAAAAACAGAAACTATCCTGTAGTTGAAATCACTGTGTGGGCTCAGGATCACTTGAGAAAATCATTATCTGTGAACACAGTTTGTCACTGCATCCAAAAATGCAAGTCTACAATGCAAAGAAGACACCATATATAAACGGATTCCACAACCGTCACTGACGTCTCTCGGCCTGAGCTCATTGAAGATTGACTGATGGGAACTGGACCATCCAGATCTTATCAATGCACAGTTCAACAGACAGCATCCGGGGTGGTATGGGGGTGCATTAGTGCACAAGCAAGGGTGACTACCACATCTGTAAAGGCACCATAAATTCAAAACAATATATACAGGTTTTGGAGCAACATAAAGGAAGGCATTGCTTAACTCAACAATGCTGGGACAATGCCAAAGCACATTCTGCATGTATAACAAAAGCATGGTTCCTTAGTAAGAGAGTCCTGGTGCAGTACTGTCCTGCCTCCAGTCCGGATCTGTCACCCATTGAAAACATTTGACACATTATGAAACAAAATATATGACAGAGGAGAACCGAAATGCTGAGCAGCTGAAATCCTAGATCAAGCAAGAATGAAAAAAATGTCACAGCAATTGGGGTCCTCTGTTTTCCTATCTAGATATTCCATTAGAATCAGCTGTGGCCAATAGTCAACCAATTATTTATAATGTCTACATTGTGTATTTCAATTTGACAATATTTTAATGGACAATAAAAAGGGCTTTTCTTTCAAAAACAAGGAAATGCTTAAGTGACCCCAAGCTGTTGAATAGTACTGTACGTGCATTTGTGTATTTGTTTTAGTTTTTAGAAGCGTTCGTATCAAATAAAAGAATTGATCAAATTCGTAACGCAATATGCATTTTAGTAGCGCATTATAACATACGACATCAGGTGTCCTATATTTATGTGTAATATGTTGGATTTCCCCTGACATCACAATGGTATATTATGAGCACCATGCCAACAGTGTTCACGATGAGCATCTGGTCAACAGTGTTCACGATGAGCATCTAGTCAACAGTGTTCACCATGAGCATCTTGTAAACAGTGTTCGCGATGAGCATCTTGTCAACAGTGTTCCCGATGAGCATCTTGTCAACAGTGTTCACGATGAGCATCTGGTCAACAGTGTTCACGATGAGCATCTTGTCAACAGTGTTCACGATGAGCATCTTGTCAACAGTGTTCACGATGAGCATCTGGTCAACAGTGTTCACGATGAGCATCTTGTCAACAGTGTTCACGATGAGCATCTTGTCAACAGTGTTCCCGTTTTCATGATGAGTATCTTAACAAGTTTCCTAATGAGTATCATAACCGGATGTCCTTGATGAGAACCTCGTGTGACCATGATGAGTGTCTTGTGAGCTGGGCAGCTGCCAGGAATCATGGGTCCCCTGAAAAGATATGCCTGGGTCCCATCAATTATAAAAGACATTTACATATACAATCAGTGCGCACTGCCGAGCCGTGGGCCCTGTGAATCATTGGGGTTACCAACAGCCCTGCCTCTAGGTAATTGTGCATTTTCAAGATACGATGAGCATCCTGTAAGTACATAATGAGTATTTCCACAATGTGTTTATGAGGGGTTTACCTGGGAGTCTAGGTCATCATAGTTGAGGCTAGCCCCGGCCTCGTCAGTGATCTCAGTGAGCTGAGAGAGATCCTCGTCCTCAAACTCTTCTAGGCTGATGTCATGGGTCAGCCTTAGGACCCAAAACACACACTCCGCATTACACCACAGAATACTCACACACACAGGCAAACATCATTGACAACATCTACCTCATCACACAAATAAATAAAAACTAGAAAAACAAATGCAGACAAACTACTTAGACACACTTATAACTTAGTCAGGTACTGTCCAACCCTCCTGATGGGGAGTGTTACAATCTGAATTGATAAGAAAACAGGTAAAACCCCTTAAACTGGAGAAACGCATGGTCACTGCTGAATCCACGTTAGCAAACAAGCGCAGGTCTAGACCTTAACAGCCAATTAAACCTTGCCTACTCGACACGCTGGTATACAACGCCACCTCAGCTGGGCTGCCCACCATTACGCATACGAGACATCATCGACGTTCAGAAGGAGCTCCGCATTTCGCTTGACCGTCAACACGCACGGCATAGCAGCAAATCTGCGTTGGTGGATCCACGGCCCTTAACAATAGCGGTGCAGATGGCATAACGTTCATGCCATGCCTTTCATTACTGACCTTGCCAAATGCCCCGGCAACAGAACGGCCGGTGGTCGTCCTCACTTCATCCTATACAACTTAGAAATGCCCTGGAACTACTTTTAAGAGTCACACTACTCAGGGAATCAAGATGGCTTCCTGCAAAACCTCTCGCATCATTATCCTACAACTGCTGCTTTGTCAATCACAAAAAACAGACACCGTAATCTAAATTTAGACATGCTTCTAAAGGTCTTCAGTCTTCTGTCACGGCTAGAACCCCCCCAAAAAATATTTCCTAGTCATTTAGCAGAGCCATCTATACGGAAGCATAACAGGTACAACAAGGGTTAAATGTCTTGCCCAAGATTGGAACGACACCTTGCTGGCTCTGGGATTTGATCTTGCAAGCTTTCGGGTTTACTGGTCTGAAATCACTAGAGCACCTGCAGGCATAAATGCTACGCTACGAATGTAAGTCTGTCACACCAGGCAAAGGCCTTTACCCTGCCTTGGCTCAGCTCTGTAACCTTCCCTGGGTCAAAGTCACTAGGCTCTAAACGGACCGAAATAGGCACAGAAGCACCGCAATGGAACTATTCGTACTAACAGTGAATACGGCCCTCTCTACTGTACCATTTCTCCCACTGGTCCTCCATCCACTTTTCTCCATTTTCCTCCTCCATCCAATTCTCCCCGTCCTGGTTGGACTCCATGGCCAGACTGAGGGTGAGCAACATCAGCCGGACTGGGCAGGCGAGGGGACCAGGAACAGATCGATTCAATGGGCAATTACACCACACCCACCCACTTCCAAGAGCATCATTCACAGTCCTCACTCTTCACTCTCCCAGGCTCCCCCCCCTCCCCACACACACATAACAACAACAACAACATTAGCAGTTGCAGCAGAACACGGATGTTCCGGGGGACGAGGCAGCAGTTTCTCTAATCCCCAGAACACACACACACACGGGCTCGTCTTCACCACCGGCTACACCGTGGTCTCCCCTCTCTCGCTGTGTTCACGCGTTTACCCCCCGGGCGCCAGTGTCTAGATGACGACGGCAGGGCGGGGGAGGTGCGGCTCGGCCTGGTGGCGTAGAGCACCGTGAAGGAGCGTCCCCCTTAAGCCCCAGCCCAACCTGGGTAGGTTCTCCCGCCGCAAGGCCCTGCCTCCGGTGTGATGGATGGGCTCAGATCGATGCAGCTCCTCTCAGGTTTCCTGCCGCCACCCCCCATCAGGCCATGCCGCCTCCCCCCACCAGGCCAGGACTCCTCCCACCATTCATTCGGCAGTTTGGGGAAGGGAAATGGGAAAGGCTAAGATCGATACGGCTGTCGACGGTCTCCCTTGGTCCCAGAATCGAGGCACCGGCTCCTTCTTAGAACATTGATGTTCTGCTGACGAGTCCTCGTGCAACACCCCCTCCTTCACTCTCACGTGACCTGTCAGACACCGCGTAATAGATTTTCCAGCTTGCGTGTCGAGTAGTGTGTTGTTAGGGTGGGGGGGGGGGGGCTTAGCCCTCATTACATTATTCCCCTCTAATGCGATTGGCCATCCCTGTGGACATGACCGGACATGTACATACATGCGGCCACTAAAACACTGGACAACCACTCACACACAGTGTGGCCCATGTAATGCCTACGTTTATCTGAACACACGTAAAATAATTCCAAAATATTCAAGCATTGAACCTCAGCAGAGTAAAATCACACCATAAAATGTACTTTACTGTTCTTCTGTAAAACGGCAAGCAAATAAAACCGGGCAAGTGTCAACACTGATTAACACCAGTCAGAAGAATTATACTAAAATATTACAAAAATAAGATTATACTAAAATAAAAAAAGAGTGAACACGAAAGCTGATGTTTTATTTCAACACGTCTATCAGATATCAAAGCGGTGCTTTAAGATCCTTTAGCTTGTTCACCCTCATCCGTTTGTCCTCCATTTTTCACTGTAAGAGAGGTTGCGTCAGGGGCTACACAAACATGTAGGCATTTTTCATCCGAGTGGATCAGGGAGCTGGAGATAAAAACGGCGAGAGGCAAATCCCAAAGATAGAGAGAAAACCAGAGACAGAGTCATAGAAATAACAGGAGCTAGATAGTTGTGAAGATATCAGAAACTTGAGATAGAATCATGAAGATATCAGGAGCTAGAGACAGAATCATAAAGATATCAGGAGCTAGAGACAGAATCATGAAGATATCAGGAGCAAGAGACAGAATCATAAAGATATCAGGAGCTGGAGTCAGAATCATGAAGATAGCAGGAGCTAGAGACAGAATCATAAAGATATCAGGAGCTGGTGACAAAATCATAAAGATATCAGGAGCTGGAGACAGAATCATGAAGATAGCAGGAGCTAGAGACAGAATCATGAAGATCGCAGGAGCTGGAGAAAAATAACTTGGGCCAAGCGAAGATCTCCAGAGTTGTCCAGAAACCTACTGGGGAAGATTTGATCGTGTTCTCTCTCTCTCATCCAATACGTTGAGGTGATAAGAGGAGGATGCTTGGAATATTCAATTAAAATGTTGCCTATTAGTAGAAATCCCAGAGTTGACATCAGGGTTATACCTGCAGTGATGCATAACAAACCTCTGTTGGCAGAGAGACACCTTCTGGCCTTCAAAGGAATGAGTGCCAAAGGCATGATCAGTAAGGGGACACTTATCTTCACAAAATAATGTTGGTTGTTGGCAGCGCGTGTTGATTTCCTGCAGCAACTGAGGTTATCCGCCAACGATAGTTGTAGCTAAGCCTCAGACCTTAACTAGATTGAATTCGATCAGAATCTGCCAGATGTTGTTTACCCCCCTTATATTACAGTTTGCAACCTTCTCCATGTAACCCTCCAGTAGGGACATCACAATATAAAAATCCACTCAACAACAGACTGATCTAATCCGATGTACCAGTAAATCTAAAATTAATGAACTACTTGGTTACAATCTGGACCACATACATTAGTTATTTTCATTAACACATTGAATTCTGGTACGTGGCAATCATAAAATTATATTCATGAATGTATACTGCGATGTCGGAAAAATCAGTTAAACAACTAACACAGAATGGGTCACAATTCTATAAGTGCTTTAATGAAAATATACTCTTTTGTACAAAACAAATAAATAACCATTCCCTAAAGCAGATCATGGAAAGACGTGTGGTAAATGTACACTGTGTGCAATGCACAGTATTTGGTGAATCAAAACCGACTAGATGGTCTTTGTGCTAAAGAAAAATAGGAGTGAACTTCTTAGTAGATCCCCCCTAAACACAATCCCTTTCCAGGTAGTTCTATATTATGAGGATCCATATCAGTCTGTTAAGAATATTGTGATGATTGTAAAGATTTTTTGTAGTAATATATGCATGTTTCATACATTAAGTTAATCTTTGTGGCCATCGTCTTGCCACCCTAATGGGTGAAATATCTGGGTAACGTTTGGTTTAGTATCCTGACAACCATGTTTTGACAGGTCAGGATAAAACCAAGGGGCAATAAATCATACAAAGGCATTGATTCCTGTCCCCCCCTCCCCAACAGTGATTGTTCCGTCCTCTGCCACAGGCAAAATATTAGTTTTTACTCACCAATCACTTAGTTGCTAGTAAAAAAAAAAAAGATCATTGACAATAAAACCTCGGAGACACGAACACATTAAGAAGATGGGTGGCCTGGGAACACTACAAAACACCAAGGACCTTCAAACCGACAGGAACACATTGTCTTCGAGGTTCAACTGCCGTCACAAAAGAAGTTTCCGCTTGCCCATGAAAGTACATGAATAAAAACAGATTAACGCCAGACTAGAAAAGCTAATAGGAACGGCGTAAGCACCAACATGCTATATATACAGACATAGTAAAATCCACGTATTATTGGCAATTATGATGCCGTTTATGCTACTGAGCTGTACATGATCCACTGACTATATTTAAACCGGCTATTGTATGTAAATATCTTTATATAGATCTGTGTGACAAATCCCGCCCGGGTGATGAAGCTCAGCGCAGGTCAGAGGTCGTCGGCCATGTGTTTCAGGCATTCACCATCCCACATGGCAAGATCCTAAAACATTAAGCAGAAAACACGCTTTAAGCACATTACACCGACGGCATGTTCCAACACAACAAGGGCACCTAAACCGGGGAGCTCGGCTACATTTGGCTGCTTACCGCATGTCACTGTGAATCCACCGGCTCCTCCAACGGCTCCTCCAATGGCTCCTCCACCGGTTGCTCCTCCCGCGCTCCCTGTTGCTCCTCAGGTGGCGCGGCAGGGCTGGTGTGCTGGTGTTTGGATTGGGTGGCGCCCGGCAGGGACGAGGGCCGGCCTCTCTTCAGCGCGTTGGGCTGCACACAAGACGTGTGGGGGGGGGACTCTGCGTTCAGGAGGGTTTCGGTCAGTGCCGCGTCAGCGCTTCCAAAATATATAACAAACAGGTGATTGTGTGGTGTCGGTGTGAGTTGATGGCACATTTTATTAATCTAAATTAAGCAACTAAAACCTGAAAAATTCTGCCTTCTGTCTGGTTTCCATGAACATATATAAATAACCTAGTGAAAGAGATCCGGAGCACAGAAGCTCTTGCGTTTCTTCTCAGGCTACAAATGGAGCACATTTAATAAACTTTGATCAATGCTGAGCCATTGTCTAACCACATGGTAAAATACCAGGCAAAAGAAATGAAGAAACATTTGCACACGCACAGACGCTTGGGAAGCTCCGGATCTTTCAGTGAAGCAGACTAACGACCCAGGAAAAAAAGGACAATCTGCTCCAGGGGCCAAAACATTACACTACAAAATAAGAACTACAACTCCCAACACACCACATGTACTGCTGCTGGCCTGAGAATCATCTGTGGGGGGAGGCTCCGCCTCTTCCTGGATGGTGGGCACAGAGGCAAGGAGACCTGACGGACACACAGACAGACCGACATTCCATCAATGCTACCATGGCAACCACTGACTGGAAATAGCCCAGAAAACGCTGACAGCAGAATGAAAACCGAGACAAAACACAGTGCAGGGATCCGGTGTAAACTGGAAAACAACAACACTCTTTCAGAGAAAACCAGGACTAGCGCTTCATGAAACAAGAGGAGAGGTTATGCTGTTGCCACAAACAGCAGCGCTAAAACAGTACTCGACAGCAACGTCAGTAATCTACAACAGTCTCTCCACTAACCACTCCCCGCAATAGGGGTCAGAGTGGATGTTCAACTAGCCCCATTTAACCCCATGACTGCTCAATGGGCTGTCGGTCGATAGATTTATGTACTTTCATGGTGTATGAATTGTGTTCAGATTATAAATGTGTATATTCAACTGGATCACTGCAGCTACTCAAAATATCTTTATTGATTAAAAAAATAAAATAAAAAGCACACCATTGCTTAATGATCGTCGTGCGGGGGGGAAAAAACTCCAGACCGTCATCACCAGCGTTTCCCCCTGAATACAACCCCCGTGACCTGATCTGGGCTGCTGTGGCCACTCAGGGCCAATGTGGGATTTGTGTCAGACATTGTGTAGTCCTCACCTCCTGACCCCAAGGCTGCCATCACAAATAACAACACGCTCGGACACGTTGACCCGTAGAAACGAGGGAGACGAAGGCAAAAGACTCACTGAGGCCCCGGTAGTGGGAGAGCTGTTGGTAGACCTGCTTCATTCGCTCGATGTTAAGACGGCTGCCCTCCGCATGGTTAACCATGGGCTTGGGATAGTCCACTCCCACAATGCAGTGGGCCGCCTTCTGAACACACTCCGGCGCTCTCCACGGCTCGTAGATGTACTGGTCGGGGTAGTCCTTCAGCTTAGGAATGTAGCGCCTGAAAAACCCCGGACACATTGGAGACTCTTAACGTAACGGTTCACACTGAACGGATGGAAGCCAAACGATGGCCCAATCACAACCGTCCCTATAAGGACCAGTGTGTGTGTGTGTACCTGATGTAGTCCCCGCTGGGGTCAGTCCTCCGGCCGAAGCCCACGGGACAGTAGCAGTGGAAGAACTGCTGGAAGAAGGCACTGCATGACAGCCACATCCAGCTGCCGGCGTTCACGCTCCAGTCTGCATCCAGGAGGAGCTCCTCGAACACCTGACCCACAGAACAGCCCGGGACACGGTCACCGACATGGCTTAGCACAGATCACTGGGCGACTTGTACTCCGTAACCATGGCTCCAGCGCGGTCACGCTAGTAAGTTAGCCACAGGTACATTCCACCATCACTCACACCAGGGTTATGTTTGGGGCTAAGTGAGGAAGGACTCACACGAAGGTGGGTGAAGGATCACGGAGGAGAGGGGCCACACTCACTCGCATGCCGTTCTCCCAGCTGATCCACAGGTCCCCGCGGGTCAGGAAGCAGGCCACGGCGTGCCGGGCCAGGTGGTGGATCCAGCCCTCCTGCCTCAGCTGGGTCATGATGGCGTCGATCCAGGGGAAGCCGGTCCTTCCCTCGGCCCACTTGGCCAGCGCCTCCGAGTTGTGGTCCCACGGGATCTGCACACAGATGGGGTTGCCCTCCATCCGGTCAAAGTTGGGGTTGTTGGTTCCGGCGGTGTAGAAGAACTCCCTCCAGAGGAGCTGGCCGAACAGAGAGAGCGGAGGACTGCAGTGCTTCCGCAGCTGCGAGGGACGGACGGATATGTTTTGTCAGGCAAGATCTCTTAACAGCATTAGCCGAGACAAAAGCTTTCAACCAAGCATATAACACAAGAAAGCATTTTCCTGAACAACCGTTACTACGACGTGTATCAACGGATACTACCGGTCCAACGCCGTCCACCTGCAGCCTAACGAACGCCGACATTTCCTGTGAAACATCTGTATTTACTAAGATAAGTTCAAAGCGCCCCCGGTACCTTCATGTAGAGCTCCCGCAGGTTGTAGTAGAAGACGCGACATGACAAGCAACCGAAGCGCAGGTACGGACTGAGGCCCGTCGGGCTGGCCATCAGAGAACACATGTTGATCCTGGGCCGTTCAAAGTTAGCCACCCAGGCTTTCCTGTCCAAGTGCTTGTTGAGTCTCTCCAGAGCTTCCGACTCCCCTCCCTTCCACACAGCCGGGCCCAGGCCTTGAGTCTTGAACCCTGGGGAACAGAGCATTCAGAAAACAGGCCCCAAAACGTACAAGGGGTTTTCATTTGAAAGCAGTCCACCACTGTTCCATGGCGTATTACCGGAACTGTAGATTTGGGTAAAAAAAACTATACTTGGTTGATTACATTTAATAATCATTCGCTACGTTAGGTTACTGAAGACGTGTTAGAAACGGGACGGACTGATTACCCAGCTCTTCCAGAGAAGGGACACTGTAGTGTTCGTCGTGGTTGTCTGAGATCTTGGTGCGACAGCTGTCCATCTGCTCCTTGGTGACGGTTGGCAGGGGCTTGGCTGGCAGCTCCATTATGTTCACCAAAGCCTGGAACCTCTTGAACGTCAGTGGAGGAGTGCCGCTGTTTACCTCAAGGATCCTAAAGACAGCAGGAGCAGGAAGGGAGGTGAGATCAACACATAATGGACATCTGGGTCCATATTCACGACGCGTCTCAGAGTAGGAGTGCAGATCTTGTTAAGTTTACTAGAGGCCAGAAAGCTTAACAGATGCCAAATCACGGCTTCTACTCAGAGGCGGCTCGTGGATATCAGGGCCCAGGTAGCTGAAAATGTCCATAATAAATGTGTTGAGGTGATGCTGTTGAGAAAAACCCACAGGTGATTCTTGGCTGTGAGCGGAGGGCAGTTGTTCATCTCTATGATCCTGAAGAAAACAGTAGAGAACATAGAGGTGGTAGAAATTATTAAAAAGGTATTTTCAGTATTCAAACTTTCCCGAATGTCAATGACAATCAACTTGTACAAACTAATAGTAACGGATCGGATCATAGTGATCAATTCATTTACTCCATTTATTATATAGAGAATAAAATACATACAAAGTATTTACATAAATGACTATTTACATCTGTGCACACGACAAAACAAAGCATTGCAGGTGACTGGGCGGTACCTAGACAGCTCTTTCAACAGATTTTAATCAGGTCCCACTTTATACAACTGAAATCTTCCCCAGCACCAGTTCGGGAGTTTCCTATTGGACCGAGTCGTTTGCCCGGGGCCGGACCACAGAACGTGCCCCCCTACCCCCCCAGGTGTGTCCAGCAGCGATGTAGCTGCCACGCTAAAGCACCAGTACCACGCCAGGCTGCCCCAGTGAACAGCCCCCTCCACTGCCTGGGGCTGGCACATGTAGTGTGGAGTGGCAGGCAGTTACGCCAACACACCACCAGGTGGAGGCTCGAGCTATGGGGACTGTTGTCAGCAGGTCCGGAATGATCTAGAACAGTGGTTCTTAACCCGTTCCTCAGGGAACCCCAGACATTCCACATCTTAGCTGCAGCCCGGAAAAGGCACAGCATATACACTAATCAAGGGCTTGAGGATTATGTGCGCTAGCTAAAGGGTAGTTCAAACACCCGGACTGGCTGGGGTTCCTTGAGGAATGGGTTAAGAACCACTGATCTAGAACTCCTTTAGTGCAACATAGGCGCAGACTTCCCCCTTTGAGGTCTGGCACTGTATTGGTGCTGTGTGCCTCCATGGCATTTAAATCCGGTAATACTGACAGAAACATTCCCACAGCAGCAACTTTTAGCCCACAAAAAAAAGAAAAACAGTATGGAAACTACCATGCTGGGGTGAGTTACATTTAAGCGTAAGCCCTTAATGCTTCTATTGGATGGAGACAAATTCAAAAGGATGGAGAGAAGTTAATTTTGTTTTAAGAGCGGTGGACCAGATTCAACCACATGGTGGCAACGGTGGCTCATCGATCCCCAGCAGCCATGAGTGCAATATGCTACATTGCTGCTGGGTCCGTCTGGAGGGAGGTGAACGATGCAATCATGGGGTTAAGAGGAGATGTGCCACTTACTACAGGAGATGCACCAGTCCAAATGAAATGGACAGGTAAGTCATCGTTAGGGCGCTCCACAGTACAAACTGATTAGTCTCGGCTAGATGCCCAGTGTACCGGAGCACGAAGCGACTCGCATAGTTTCGTACTCCAGAAGGGCAACCGCCCCACAGAGCGGAACCGTGTACTGACCTGTCCAAGTTGTAAAGCGTGTGAGAATTCCTCACGACCGTCTCCACTCCGAACTCCTGGGCCATTTTAATAATGGCTCTGTCCCTCTCCTTCCCATAGGGCTCAGAATCATACTCAAAAGTCAAGCGGGTGACGCTCCACTCCTACAGAGAGTTAGGAGAGAGATAAAGGGAGAGAGAGAGACATGGGGGAGACAGGGAGAGGAGAGAGATGGGGGAGACAGGGAGATACATTGGGGGAGAGAGGGCTTCTATTAAACATGTTCTGTACTTAGACGATACACCATTAACTGGGGCTGAAATAATCATGTGTGAAGTTATTGGGTCCATCTAGACTCACAAGCCACACCTTACCAACAGTTCACTAATTCAGAGCCATCTACAGGAGGGGAATGCACACACAGATTTCTCCTGCCTGTGTTTGTGGAGTTTTAAGCTCTAACAACTGACCCACAAAGAACAGTCAGACCAAGACAAACATTGACCTACAAGTCAAAGAATAACCTCATAATCTAGGGTCATGCCATTATGGCTGTCTCATGTTGACACAACGTGATTCCTCAAAGGGTAGTGAGGTCCAGCTTTGAGCACATTATGGAAAACATCTAATACATCCTGTATTCCCAGGTAGATGGCCACATTCTGGGCTATACCAAGTTCAATTGAAATATTGAAAAAAAAAAAAAAAATAATAGAAGATTGTGGTTGTAACTAGCAGTAAGTACTAGTCCAAGAACCCTCTCTACATCCAAGCTACTTGTTGTAATGACAAAGGCTGAAGAGCGATCACAGCTGTAAGAGTAAAGGGGAGTACAGTCGGCAGTCTGTTTCTCAGAAGAAGGTTGTTGACACGTGACATCTCTGGCTATTCATCGCCCCAGCTCCTGCTGCTCGACACGTAACGGCTTACAGCTGGAGATTAAATGTGCAGACTCCTCTCTGCCTGGACACAAAGGACACTCGAATAGAGAAGCCATTTTTGGAGGCAGTTGTTCGGCCGGTCACCCACAACACATTCACAACCTGCAAACTCCAGTTCGACAAAATGGCATTCTCTGAGGCAAGTGACTTTATCATGACAAGCAGCCTTGACGTCAACTGGGTGTCAAAAGGTGGAAAAGTTCCTGGAGCAAAGAACACTTGTGGATGCCGGTGGGTGTGGCCCCCGATCAAGGACAGGTGGCCCAGCTGTCCTTGACCAACCACACCAAGGGGCAGGAATGCCCCGGCCCTTTTTGCACATTTGGGCAAGTGAAACAGGCAACTATCCTACACACACTGACAACACCACTGGATGTCTTAAATCCAAAATGTTAACAGGCAGGAAAATCAAGCAAAATCTTTTGAATGACTGCTTTGCCACACAGAGGTTTACATATTCAACGTTTGGAAACACAAACAACGTCGGGTGAACACTGACAGCTCAGTATTGAGGCATCGTACCCCACAACACCCAATGCATCTAGGCACAATCCAGCAGTAACCTTGCCCTACATCAGATGTACAGAGGAGAACCCCCTTGCATTGGATACAGTGGCAAAGACAGCATGAGAGAATTGGGATCACCTTACACTGAACAACACAGGCTTTTAGCCAAGGTTGTGGGAGTTACTGTTCCCAAGGGATCAATATACTGGGTTTTGGTGTTCCCATTTAAATAGAAATGTTGTTCATGTGAACTTTGTTCATAGGGATGCATGTGACTGAGCGTCCATACCGTACCTTGAAAAGACTGGGAAAAACATTTGCAGGTTGTCCGCGCACCACAAATAGACGGGAATTTAGCTTCCTCAAGCTGCTGTCCAAATCCTCCAACGATTCTAGCAGAAACCTGAGGAAATTAAGGAAATAAACCAGCGATCAACACATGTAAATATGTCTTTGAACCAGGTCTCAGTTTGGACAAGGAGAAAATCAGATCTTAACAAAACCCCTGGGAGAAAAAACTGTGTGGTGGTGGCAACTTTCTGTGATTGGGAAGGTAAACATTTAGCTGCCAAATTGGTGTGAGGAGCCGTTTGATCTGACCAGCTGTTGATTAAGTTCTCACCGTTTCTTTCGATGCATTTGGCAGACCTTACCCAGACGGACTTGCAGTACGTTTCTTTTTAATTAAAGCCTCTGCTGGGAATGGAACCCTCTCCAGACCAAGGTACAAGCTATGGACTAGGCTGATCTTAAGATCTAATGTAGGTGGTGTTACTGGCACTAGCTAATGCACAACGCACATGCACACGCTCACAGAGCATGTCTCCCTCCTCAGCTCTGTGTCAGGGCACATCCGTCTAAGATAATGAAAACCCACTGAGCTCTGTTTAAAATCATATCAGGCCATGTCAGGATCCTAAGCTCTGTTTAAAGGCATACAAGTCCAGGATAATGGCTACGGCCTGGGCTCTGTGCAAGGTTATATCCAAGATATCGTCTGAGGAAAAAAGTAACCATGACCATTGAGAATGTCATGCCAGCAACACATTTCGAAGAAAATTGGGACAGGGGTATGTTTACCAAAGTGTTGCATCACGTCTTCTTTAAACAACACTTATTTGGGAAGTATTTGGGAACTGAGGAAACTAATTGCTTTATTTTTTAAAGTGAAATTCTGTATTCCAGCTCAGCAATTCAGGGTCTGCTTTGTCGGATTTTTCATTTCATAATGCCATAAATGGGTGACAGGTCTTGACTGAAGGCAGGCCAGTTCAGCACTCAGACACTATGGAGCCATGCTGTGCATGTGCAGAGTGTAGTTTGGCATTGTCTAGCTGAGATAAGCAAGGCCTACCTGAAAAAGACGTCACCTGGATGGAGCAAATGTTGCTCCAAAACCTGTATATATTGTTCAGCATTAATGGTGTGTCCACGCCCATACCATGATGGATGCTGTCTTTTGAACTGTGTGCTGAAAACAAGCCAGATGGTTCCTTCACTTTAGTTCTGAGAACGTGGCATCCATGATTACCAAAAAGAATGTAACATTACAAAAATGTAATGACTAGGGTAAAAGATGCATTTGCATAATGTGCAGAACTGATCTCAATACCAGCAGAGCCTGTAGCCTTGTGGGAACACATCGATGCATATAATTAATATTTTGACTCTGGTTCAATTCCTCCCTCTGACACTTTTTTTAGAAATGCTTATCCTCTCTTTTTAATCCACCGCCCGTGCGCACACAATAATGTGAAAATATATTCAAGAGTAACATGAACGCGCCCTACACAAAAAACGATGTACTACAATATGAGCCGTGATCACGCCACGAGTGATTCAAACATCAAACGCTCAAAACACAACACCACTGGGAGGTGAGAACAGCAGTGGTACATTGATGGTTCCAATACAGAAGCAGGGAAAACGTTTGTTAACTATAGTTTATAATTAACATGTTTATATATGTTCTGTTTCTTAACGCAATGTCTCTGAATCTTTTCAAGTCAGATTTAGACATCGCCTATTCACCTTGGAATGAAGTCAGTAAAATATTGATTATACTTAAAAAAGAAACGTAAAACATTTAATAAAAGCACATCTCTTCCTCTGCACGGGATGTTTTGAAATACGTTGACTTCAAAACACTACAAACATGTTTTCCCACATAGTCGGCTCAGATATTAAAACATTCAACTATTTAACTGAGATTTCACTTTTACACGACTACTATGCTACCCTGCATGCCCAGGAAAATATATCTTACATAAATCTTAAAGGTTAACCCCGACTTGCGGTGTTATCAAACGACCGACACTTGAAATACACTTGAAATACACCGGTAAAATAACGGTTAATTCTCTTAATTTCACAACAGTATTAAATCGCCATGATTTACTAACCTCCATCTGTTGATGCCGACGTTGGCAGACCCAGCAAACCAAGGATCCAAAATATAAACACATCGCACCGTGTCCGCGCCATTTAGGGCTTCCTGTAATGCTGGATTATCGTGTAAACGCAGTCCCTTCCGAAACCAATGCACTGAATTCACCGCCATGACTGCAACGTTAATCCATAGTAACGGAAAACGTGTTAAATTGAATCAAGATAAATCGTGAAATAGGTTTATTTTCGCTGTGACAATCCACGACTAAGTAAAGTAAATAAGAGAACTACCCATAACAACAAGAAATGGCGAATGGGCGGATCGAAAAGGCCAAAAACGCAAACGCTGTACTCATCGTTTATCCCCGATTGGTCAGCCAACGACACGTGTACTGTTCAGCACATCGCTGTTGCTGTTGTTGCTGCTTTTTCTTCTCCTTCTTCGATTCTGTGGGCGAATCGCAGCTGACTTTCTATTTGCGCCTACCACCACCTACTGTTCAGGTGTGTAGTTTCCACCATGGCAACCAACACTAATTTTCTCATACCTAAGACGGTCTTCCCAATAATAGATAATAATTCCCTACAGACCTCACTGCTTTCATCTCCCCCTCCCAAAATCCCCATCGAAACCCCATCTCCGTTCCACCGTCGGCAATCATACAACTCCACATCATACACATGTCACACACAGCATGAACACAAATAAAAGCGATATAAACAGTAATAAGCAAAAACCTGCGTAGTGAATGCAAAGACATTGTCAGTGCTTGTCAGACGTCCTCTACAGCGCACCAAACAGACATACCAACAGCATTCCTACCTGAAGGCTAGGAATATTTTGGGTCTCATCATCAACAATGGCGAGTCCGCTTGCAAGAGAGGAGGTAACGAACCTGGCTACATGGTGGACAACAACCTCTCTCACAACATCTGCAAGACTAAGGAGATTACCGTGGACTTCAAGAAGCAGGGGGGGATCCTACCCCCGTACACATCGCTGAAGTGGAGAGAGTCTCCGGCTTTAAGTTCCTCTGTGTTCCTCTAAAGATGACCTCACCTGGTCCAGGCAAGCAGACTCTGCAGTAAAAACAGCTCAAAACCGCATATACTTCCTGAGGAGACACAAGGAGTTTGCCATGTCTGCAAGATCTCTCACCAACTTCTACAGGTGAGAACCATTGAGAGCATCCTTTCAGGCTTCATCACTGCATGGTTACAGTTGAGGAGCACATCATTGGTTGCCATCTCCCCTATTTTGCACGGCATCTACCCCACAAGATGTCTTAGGATAGCGCGAAACATCATAAAAGACTACAGCCACCCAGGCCATGGTCTGTTCACACTTCAAAGCACTGTTACACATATTTTTATAACATTTAAATACTTATTTCTAATTGTCTTAACCCGTTTCCACACTCTTTAAAATGGCTGCTCATTTAAATTGTTTTGTATGTATTCTGTCAGATATGTTTTTGCTTGATATATTTTTACTCATACTACTTTTTACTTATACCACTTTGTAGATGACTAATACTACTGCATAGACAACTTGTGCCATGTCATAAGAACTTCATTCCTCAGAACGATGCTGTTATTTGTGCATTTGACAATAAAAGACATTGACCTCTGCAAAGCCTGAATAATTAAAAGCTTCATTCTAATGCTAATTTTACATGTTCAATTTTGCAGTGAGTATTTTAACAACTTTCTGTGGATGGATTGTTGGAACCAATCAAAAGGGTTTTCCATATGTATGCTACATCAACCTATAGTGTTGAGTTGTATGCTACATAAACCTAAAGTGGTGAGGTAACTGCCAGTGCTTCAATTGACAACGTGGTTTTGATCTCAGGCCAACAAATGCAGGTCTTCTGTATTTCTGTCCTCTCAAAATCATGGGAGATTTCATTACAGTCATGGCAAACCATAAACATTCAGCATCAGCCTGGTTTGTCATCTTAGATGGACCAATGTATGATGGTCTAACTAATGACACAGGACACTATGGAGAGATTCCAGAATGATTTGCACACTTGTGAAAAGGTTTTATTAGCTTGATCTTAAACTAAAAACATGAATGTGAGAAAAAATATGTCTTTCCTGATTATCGACATGACCTCGATTAAAGGTTAAAAGGGTCTCATTTTGAGTGGACGACCAAGCTGACAGAAACAATCAACTCAGAATAGTCCCAGTAAGTCTGGGGGGCACTGGGTGGGTTTTGATTTCAGGCGTGAGTTGCTTTTGCCACTAGGTGGCGTGTTCACTTAACTTAAGATTGGCATCAGTTCCTCTGTGTTCATTAAAGTGTCATGATTGTATGGCAGCATGTCTTGAAAATAGAGGTAACAGATAGCAGCATGGGGGTGGATGTGTTGCTCCAATCACAATCCTTTTTCCGCACGTCTAGACAACATCCTGTCAGCTATTAGTGGAAACCTCCGCGAGGGCATGGATAGAGAATATCGACAGGATGGGAGACTACTGTATTACAGTACATATCTTCAAATTGATGTAGTTAATAATTACAATGCTCGCAAACACATATGTTTATCCTAAATACAAATCCACAGAGGCCGTTGATTTATAAGTAATCTACTTATACTTTTATCCACCGCGCGCAATTCTTTCTCTAAATACCTGCAGTTGCCTTTTTAAAGAACATCCACCAGAGGGCGCTACTGCATAGTAATTAGCTTACGACCAGGTGGGCTCCTCAGCCCAGACAACCTCAAATGACTGTAAAAATGGCTAGCTGGAACTGTGCCACCAACCATGAAAGCCCTCACCTGGTGGGCAGTCAGCAGTAAATGCCTTGCTTAAGCTCATTCATCTTGGTTCTGACCCACCACATACCGCTGGACATCAAAACCGGTTCCATTTTCTCATGTCAACCTTCTAATCAGGGAGTTTTTAGACCCCGGGAGACCAGATGGGTGAAATTAATAACGAGGTAGAACAGAAAACCAGACCTCTTAGTATCAGAACTCCCCAGCACGACAGGCCAGAGCAGTATAGATACTTGTCAATCCAGGACTGACACTTACTCATCCACCAATGCCCCCACCACACATTACATGCACACACAGATATTTACTTATACATATTTCCCCTAACCTTTAACTTAACCTAGCCCCAACTGAAACCTCAATACCATAACATGTATGCCTAAACTTAACCTAGCCCTAATGCCTAACCATAACCTCTAAAGCTAACTCATAATGCCTAAGCCTTAAAGTAACCTAAATCCTATCCCTAATTTCTGGGTCCCTAAAAATATACCCCAAAAATTGTCTTGGCACAATGTCCTAAAAACAGGAAATGTATTCATGTTTTACTATCCTTATAAGGACTTGGGTCCTTATTTGATCTGTTAAACCATAAGATGCACGGACACACACACACACCAAAGGGAAAATATATGCATCTTATTATACATGGTACACCTGCTATAAAGCGTATTAGAATGTAATCACACAGGAATTAATGATGTAGCATCTAAAAGAGATATGCGCAAGGTGGCATATACACACTTCAACAACAGTCAATATACTGGATGTAGATAAACATCTTGCTGGAGATAGAGACAGAAGCAGAGAGAAAGACAGAAACAGAGAGACAGAAGCAGAGTAAAAGAAAGAAGCAGAGAGACAGACAGAAGCAGAGAGACAGAAGCAGAGAGACAGACAGAAGCAGAGAGATAGAAGCAGAGAGACAGAAGCAGAGAGAAAGACAAAAGCAGAGAGACAGAAGCAGAGAGACAAAAGCAGAGATAAAGACAGAAGCAGAGAGACAGACAGAAGCAGAGAGACAGACAGAAGCAGAGAGACAGAAGCAGAGAGACAGAAGCAGAGAGACAGACAGAAGCAGGGAGACAGAAGCAGAGAGAAAGACAGAAGCAG